>OY804576.1:9825083-10001300 GCA_963680875.1 Bathymodiolus brooksi
CTGTATGCCTATCCTACTGCTGTATGCCTATCCTACTGCTGTATGTCTATCCTACTGCTGTATGCCTATCCTACTGCTGTATGCCTATCCTACTGCTGTATGCCTATCCTACTGCTGTATGCCTATCCTACTGCTGTATGCCTATCCTACTGCTGTATGTCTATCCTATTGCTGTATGCCTATCCTACTGCTGTATGTCTATCCTACTGCTGTATGTCTATCCTACTGCTGTATGCCTATCCTACTGCTGTATGTCTATCCTACTGCTGTATGCCTATCCTACTGCTGTATGCCTATCCTACCGCTGTATGCCTATCCTACCGCTGTATGCCTATCCTACTGCTGTATGTCTATCCTACTGCTGTATGCCTATCCTACTGCTGTATGTCTATCCTACTGCTGTATGTCTATCCTACTGCTGTATGTCTATCCTACTGCTGTATGTCTATCCTACTGCTGTATGTCTATCCTACTGCTGTATGTCTATCCTACTGCTGTATGTCTATCCTACTGCTGTATGTCTATCCTACTGCTGTATGCCTATCCTACTGCTGTATGCCTATCCTACTGCTGTATGTCTATCCTACTGCTGTATGCCTATCCTACTGCTGTATGTCTATCCTACTGCTGTATGCCTATCCTACTGCTGTATGCCTATCCTACTGCTGTATGCCTATCCTACTGCTGTATGCCTATCCTACTGCTGTATGCCTATCCTACTGCTGTATGCCTATCCTACTGCTGTATGTCTATCCTATTGCTGTATGCCTATCCTACTGCTGTATGCCTATCCTACTGCTGTATGTCTATCCTACTGCTGTATGTCTATCCTACTGCTGTATGCCTATCCTACTGCTGTATGCCTATCCTACTGCTGTATGTCTATCCTACTGCTGTATGTCTATCCTACTGCTGTATGCCTATCCTACTGCTGTATGCCTATCCTACTGCTGTATGCCTATCCTACTGCTGTATGCCTATCCTACTGCTGTATGCCTATCCTACTGCTGTATGCCTATCCTACTGCTGTATGCCTATCCTACTGCTCTATGCCTATTCTACTGCTGTATGCCTATCCTACTGCTGTATGCCTATCCTACTGCTGTATGCCTATCCTACTGCTGTATGTCTATCCTACTGCTGTATGCCTATCTTACCGCTGTATGCCTATCCTACCGCTGTATGCCTATCCTACCGCTGTATGCCTATCCTACTACTGTATGCCTATCCTACCGCTGTATGCCTATCCTACCGGTGTATGCCTATCCTACCGGTGTATGCCTATCCTACCGCTGTATGCCTATCCTACCGCTGTATGCCTATCCTACTGCTGTATGCCTATCCTACTGCTGTATGCCTATCTTACCGCTGTATGCCTATCCTACCGCTGTATGCCTATCCTACTGCTGTATGCCTATCCTACTGCTGTATGCCTATCCTACTGCTGTATGCCTATCCTACTGCTGTATGCCTATCCTACTGCTGTATGCCTATCCTACTGCTGTATGCCTATCCTACTGCTGTATGCCTATCCTACTGCTATATGCCTATCCTACTGCTGTATGCCTATCCTACTGCTGTATGCCTATCCTACTGCTGTATGCCTATCCTTCTGCTGTATGCCTATCCTACTGCTGTATGCCTATCCTACTGCTGTATGCCTATCCTACTGCTGTATGCCTATCCTACTGCTGTATGCCTATCCTACTGCTGTATGCCTATCCTACTGCTGTATGCCTATCCTACTGCTGTATGCCTATCCTACTGCTGTATGCCTATCCTACAGCTGTATGCCTATCCTACAGCTGTATGCCTATCCTACTGCTGTATGCCTATCCTACTGCTGTATGCCTATCATACCGCTGTATGCCTATCCTACTGCTGTATACCTATCCTACTGCTGTATGCCTATCCTACTGCTGTATGCCTATCCTACTGCTGTATGCCTATCCTACTGCTGTATGCCTATCCTACTGCTGTATGCCTATCCTACTGCTGTATGCCTATCCTACTGCTGTATGCCTATCCTACTGCTGTATGCCTATCCTACTGCTGTATGCCTATCCTACTGCTGTATGCCTATCCTACAGCTGTATGCCTATCCTACTGCTGTATACCTATCCTACTGCTGTATGCCTATCCTACTGTTGTATGCCTATCCTACTGCTGTATGCCTATCCTACTGCTGTATGCCTATCCTACTGCTGTATGCCTATCCTACTGCTGTATGCCTATCCTACTGCTGTATGCCTATCCTACTGCTGTATGCCTATCCTACTGATGTATGCCTATCCTACTGCTGTATGCCTATCCTACTGCTGTATGCCTATCCTACTGCTGTATACCTATCCTACTGCTGTATGCCTATCCTACTGCTGTATGCCTATCCTACTGCTGTATGCCTATCCTACTGCTGTATGCCTATCCTACTGCTGTATACCTATCCTACTGCTGTATGCCTATCCTACTGCTGTATGCCTATCCTACTGCTGCATGCCTATCCTACTGCTGTATGCCTATCCTACTGCTGTATGCCTATCCTACTGCTGTATGCCTATCCTACTGCTGTATGCCTATCCTACTGCTGTATGCCTATCCTACTGCTTTGAATCGGAACAATTTCAAAATACAATCAAATAATGTAGAAACACAAGCAAAATCGATACACATATATATAACCCCTCACTTTCCTGACTTGGGACAGGCACTTCAATATAGTCTAAGTTGAATGTAAATTTTCTGGTCGTGGTACATCCACTACATTAATGTTCTGCAAACTAAATACTTGATTCCTAAGATCTTGAACTGTGAAGCACATCAAATACAAGCGATATAGTGTCGCTATTAGTATAACCATGAATTGTGTACAACTGCTCAAAATATTTATGACAACATTTACAAATTCCGTGAATAAAGTTTCCTCAACTTGTGTATTAAAATAGTCATATTGGATGTGCCACATAATATAATTATTTAGCTCCAGATTTATTAATCAAGTGACTGATGTTCTCAGAATTGAATGTCTGTGTGGTCGTCGATTGAAGTGTTTTGTGACTGATGTTCTCAGACTTGAGTGTCTGTGTGGTCGTCGATTGAAGTGTTTTGTGACTGATGTTCTCAGACTTGAGTGTCTATGTGGTCGTCGCTTGAAGTGTTTTGTGACTGATGTTCTCAGACTTGAGAGTCTATGTGGTCGTCGATTGAAGTGTTTTGTTACTGATGTTCTCAGACTTGAGTGTCTGTGTGGTCGTCGATTGAAGTGTTTTGTGACTGATGTTCTCAGACTTGAGTGTCTGTGTGGTCGTCGATTGAAGTGTTTTGTGACTGATGTTCTCAGACTTGAGTGTCATGTGGTCGTCGATTGAAGTGTTTTGTGACTGATGTTCTCAGACTTGAGTGTCATGTGGTCGTCGATTGAAGTGTTTTGTGACTGATGTTCTCAGACTTGAGTGTCTGTGTGATCGTCGATTGAAGTGTTTTGTGACTGATGTTCTCAGACTTGAGTGTCATGTGGTCGTCGATTGAAGTGTTTTGTGACTGATGTTCTCAGACTTGGGTGTCTGTGTGATCGTCGATTGAAGTGTTTTGTGACTGATGTTCTCAGACTTGAGTGTCATGTGATCGTCGATTGAAGTGTTTTGTGACTAATGTTCTCAGACTTGAGTGTCATGTGGTCGTCGATTGCAGTGTTTTGTGACTGATGTTCTCAGACTTGAGTGTCATGTGGTCGTCGATTGAAGTGTTTTGTGACTGATGTTCTCAGACTTGAGAGTCTGTGTGGTCGTCGATTGAAGTGTTTTGTGACTGATGTTCTCAGACTTGAGTGTCATGTGGTCGTCGATTGCAGTATTTTGTTACTGATGATCTCAGACTTGAGAGTCTATGTGGTTGTCGATTGCAGTGTTTTGTGACTGATGTTCTCAGACCTGAGTGTCTATGTGGTCGTCGATTGAAATGTTTTGTGACTGATGTTCTCAGACTTGAGTGTCTGTGTGGTCGTTGATTGCAGTGTTTTGTGACTGATGTTCTCAGACTTGAGTGTCTATGTGGTCGTCGATTGAAGTGTTTTGTTACTGATGTTCTCAGACTTGAGAGTCTGTGTGGTCGTCGATTGCAGTGTTTTGTGACTGATGTTCTCAGACTTGAGTGTCTATGTGGTCGTCGATTGAAGTGTTTTGTTACTGATGTTCTCAGACTTGAGAGTCTATGTGGTCGTCGATTGCAGTGTTTTGTGACTGATGTTCTCAGACTTGAGTGTCATGTGGTCGTCGATTGAAGTGTTTTGTGACTGATGTTCTCAGACTTGAGTGTCTATGTGGTCGTCGATTGAAGTGTTTTGTGACTGATGTTCTCAGACTTGAGTGTCTGTGTGGTCGTCGATTGCAGTGTTTTGTGACTGATGTTCTCAGATTTGAGTGTCTATGTGGTCGTCGATTGAAGTGTTTTGTGACTGATGTTCTCAGACTTGAGAGTCTATGTGGTCGTCGATTGCAGTGTTTTGTGACTGATGTTCTCAGACTTGAGTGTCTGTGTGGTCATCGATTGAAGTGTTTTGTTACTGATGTTCTCAGACTTGAGTGTCTGTGTGGTCGTCGATTGCAGTGTTTTGTGACTGATGTTCTCAGACTTGAGTGTCTGTGTGGTCATCGATTGAAGTGTATTGTGACTGATGTTCTCAGACTTGAGTGTCTGTGTGGTCGTTGATTGAAGTGTTTTGTGACTGATGTTCTCAGACTTGAGTGTCTGTGTGGTCGTCGATTGAAGAGTTTTGTGACTGATGTTCTCAGACTTGAGTGCCTGTGTGGTCGTCGATTGCAGTGTTTTGTGACTGATGTTCTCAGACTTGTGTGTCGGTGTGGTCGTCGATTGAAGTGTTTTGTGACTGATGTTCTCAGACTTGAGTTTCTGTGTGGTCGTCGATTGAAGTGTTTTGTTACTGATGTTCTCAGACTTGAGTGTCTGTGTGGTCGTCGATTGAAGTGTTTTGTGACTGATGATCTCAGACTTGAGTGTCATGCGGTCGTCGATTGAAGTGTTTTGTGACTGATGTTCTCAGACTTGAGTGTCTGTGTGGTCGTCGATTGAAGTGTTTTGTGACTGATGTTCTCAGACTTGAGTGTCTGTGTGGTCGTCGATTGAAGTGTTTTGTGACTGATGTTCTGATATTTGAGTGTCTGTGTGGTCGTCGTTTGCAGTGTTTTGTGACTGATGTTCTCAGACTTGAGAGTCTATGTGGTCGTCGATTGAAGTGTTTTGTGATTGATGTTCTCAGACTTGAGTGTATGTGTGGTCATCGATTGAAGTGTTTTCTGACTGATGTTCTCATACTTGAGTGTCTATGTGGTCGTCGATTGAAATGTTTTGTGACTGATGTTCTCAGACTTGAGTGTCTGTGTGGTCGTCGATTGAAGTGTTTTGTGACTGATGTTCTCAGACTTGAGTTTCTGTGTGGTCGTCGATTGAAGTGTTTTGTGACTGATGTTCTCAGACTTGAGAGTCTATGTGGTCGTCGATTGAAGTGTTTTGTGACTGATGTTCTCATACTTGAGTGTCTGTGTGGTCGTCGATTGAAGTGTTTTGTTATTGATGTTCTCAGACTTGAGTGTCTGTGTGGTCGTCGATTGAAGTGTTTTGTGACTGATGTTCTCAGACTTGAGTGTCATGTGGTCGTCGATTGAAGTGTTTTGTGACTGATGTTCTCAGACTTGAGTGTCATGTGGTCGTCGATTGAAGTGTTTTGTGACTGATGTTCTCAGACATGGGTGTCTGTGTGATCGTCGATTGAAGTGTTTTGTGACTGATGTTCTCATACTTGAGTGTCATGTGGTGGTCGATTGAAGTGTTTTGTGACTGATGTTCTCAGACTTGGGTGTCTGTGTGATCGTCGATTGAAGTGTTTTGTGACTGATGTTCTCAGACTTGAGTGTCATGTGATCGTCGATTGAAGTGTTTTGTGACTGATGTTCTCAGACTTGAGTGTCATGTGGTCGTCGATTGCAGTGTTTTGTGACTGATGTTCTCAGACTTGAGTGTGATGTGGTCGTCGATTGAAGTGTTTTGTGACTGATGTTCTCAGACTTGAGAGTCTGTGTGGTGGTCGATTGCAGTGTTTTGTGACTGATGTTCTCAGACTTGAGAGTCTATGTGGTGGTCGATTGCAGTGTTTTGTGACTGATGTTCTCAGACTTGAGTGTCTATGTGGTCGTCGATTGAAGTGTTTTGTTACTGATGTTCTCAGACTTGAGAGTCTATGTGGTGGTCGATTGCAGTGTTTTGTGACTGATGTTCTCAGACTTGAGTGTCTATGTGGTCGTCGATTGAAGTGTTTTGTTACTGATGTTCTCAGACTTGAGAGTCTGTGTGGTCGTCGATTGCAGTGTTTTGTGACTGATGTTCTCAGACTTGAGTGTCTATGTGGTCGTCGATTGAAGTGTTTTGTTACTGATGTTCTCAGACTTGAGAGTCTATGTGGTCATCGATTGCAGTGTTTTGTGACTGATGTTCTCAGACTTGAGTGTCATGTGGTCGTCGATTGAAGTGTTTTGTGACTGATGTTCTCAGACTTGAGAGTCTATGTGGTCATCAATTGCAGTGCTTTGTGACTGATGTTCTCAGACTTGAGTGTCTATGTGGTCGTCGATTGAAGTGTTTTGTGACTGATGTTCTCAGACTTGAGTGTCTATGTGGTCGTCGATTGAAGTGTTTTGTTACTGATGTTCTCAGACTTGAGAGTCTGTGTGGTCGTCGATTGCAGTGTTTTGTGACTGATGTTCTCAGACTTGAGTGTCTATGTGGTCGTCGATTGAAGTGTTTTGTTACTGATGTTCTCAGACTTGAGAGTCTATGTGGTCATCGATTGCAGTGTTTTGTGACTGATGTTCTCAGACTTGAGTGTCATGTGGTCGTCGATTGAAGTGTTTTGTGACTGATGTTCTCAGACTTGAGAGTCTATGTGGTCATCGATTGCAGTGCTTTGTGACTGATGTTCTCAGACTTGAGTGTCTATGTGGTCGTCGATTGAAGTGTTTTGTGACTGATGTTCTCAGACTTGAGTGTCTGTGTGGTCGTCGATTGCAGTGTTTTGTGACTGATGTTCTCAGATTTGAGTGTCTATGTGGTCGTCGATTGAAGTGTTTTGTGACTGATGTTCTCAGACTTGAGAGTCTATGTGGTCGTCGATTGCAGTGTTTTGTGACTGATGTTCTCAGACTTGAGTGTCTGTGTGGTCATCGATTGAAGTGTTTTGTGACTGATGTTCTCAGACTTGAGTGTCTATGTGGTCGTCGATTGCAGTGTTTTGTGACTGATGTTCTCAGACTTGAGTGTCTGTGTGGTCATCGATTGAAGTGTATTGTGACTGATGTTCTCAGACTTGAGTGTCTGTGTGGTCGTCGATTGAAGTGTTTTGTGACTGATGTTCTCAGACTTGAGTGCCTGTGTGGTCGTCGATTGCAGTGTTTTGTGACTGATGTTCTCAGACTTGTGTGTCGGTGTGGTCGTCGATTGAAGTGTTTTGTTACTGATGTTCTCAGAATTGGGTGTCTGTGTGGTCGTCGATTGAATTGTTTTGTGACTGATGTTCTCAGACTTGAGTGTCATGTGGTGGTCGATTGAAGTGTTTTGTGACTGATGTTCTCAGACTTGGGTGTCTGTGTGATCGTCGATTGAAGTGTTTTGTGACTGATGTTCTCAGACTTGAGAGTCTATGTGGTCGTCGATTGAAGTGTTTTGTGACTGATGTTCTCATACTTGAGTGTCTGTGTGGTCGTCGATTGAAGTGTTTTGTTATTGATGTTCTCAGACTTGAGTGTCTGTGTGGTCGTCGATTGAAGTGTTTTGTGACTGATGTTCTCAGACTTGAGTGTCATGTGGTCGTCGATTGAAGTGTTTTGTGACTGATGTTCTCAGACTTGAGTGTCATGTGGTCGTCGATTGAAGTGTTTTGTGACTGATGTTCTCAGACATGGGTGTCTTTGTGATCGTCGATTGAAGTGTTTTGTGACTGATGTTCTCATACTTGAGTGTCATGTGGTGGTCGATTGAAGTGTTTTGTGACTGATGTTCTCAGACTTGGGTGTCTGTGTGATCGTCGATTGCAGTGTTTTGTGACTGATGTTCTCAGACTTGAGTGTCATGTGATCGTCGATTGAAGTGTTTTGTGACTGATGTTCTCAGACGTGAGTGTCATGTGGTCGTCGATTGCAGTGTTTTGTGACTGATGTTCTCAGACTTGAGTGTGATGTGGTCGTCGATTGAAGTGTTTTGTGACTGATGTTCTCAGACTTGAGAGTCTGTGTGGTGGTCGATTGCAGTGTTTTGTGACTGATGTTCTCAGACTTGAGAGTCTATGTGGTGGTCGATTGCAGTGTTTTGTGACTGATGTTCTCAGACTTGAGTGTCTATGTGGTCGTCGATTGAAGTGTTTTGTTACTGATGTTCTCAGACTTGAGAGTCTATGTGGTGGTCGATTGCAGTGTTTTGTGACTGATGTTCTCAGACTTGAGTGTCTATGTGGTCGTCGATTGAAGTGTTTTGTTACTGATGTTCTCAGACTTGAGAGTCTGTGTGGTCGTCGATTGCAGTGTTTTGTGACTGATGTTCTCAGACTTGAGTGTCTATGTGGTCGTCGATTGAAGTGTTTTGTTACTGATGTTCTCAGACTTGAGAGTCTATGTGGTCGTCGATTGCAGTGTTTTGTGACTGATGTTCTCAGACCTGAGTGTCATGTGGTCGTCGATTGAAGTGTTTTGTGACTGATGTTCTCAGACTTGAGAGTCTATGTGGTCATCGATTGCAGTGCTTTGTGACTGATGTTCTCAGACTTGAGTGTCTATGTGGTCGTCGATTGAAGTGTTTTGTGACTGATGTTCTCAGACTTGAGTGTCTGTGTGGTCGTCGATTGCAGTGTTTTGTGACTGATGTTCTCAGATTTGAGTGTCTATGTGGTCGTCGATTGAAGTGTTTTGTGACTGATGTTCTCAGACTTGAGAGTCTATGTGGTCGTCGATTGCAGTGTTTTGTGACTGATGTTCTCAGACTTGAGTGTCTGTGTGGTCATCGATTGAAGTGTTTTGTGACTGATGTTCTCAGACTTGAGTGTCTATGTGGTCGTCGATTGCAGTGTTTTGTGACTGATGTTCTCAGACTTGAGTGTCTGTGTGGTCATCGATTGAAGTGTATTGTGACTGATGTTCTCAGACTTGAGTGTCTGTGTGGTCGTCGATTGAAGTGTTTTGTGACTGATGTTCTCAGACTTGAGTGCCTGTGTGGTTGTCGATTGCAGTGTTTTGTGACTGATGTTCTCAGACTTGTGTGTCGGTGTGGTCGTCGATTGAAGTGTTTTGTGACTGATGTTCTCAGACTTGAGTGTCATGTGGTGGTCGATTGAAGTGTTTTGTGACTGATGTTCTCAGACTTGGGTGTCTGTGTGATCGTCGATTGAAGTGTTTTGTGACTGATGTTCTCAGACTTGAGAGTCTATGTGGTCGTCGATTGAAGTGTTTTGTGACTGATGTTCTCATACTTGAGTGTCTGTGTGGTCGTCGATTGAAGTGTTTTGTTATTGATGTTCTCAGACTTGAGTGTCTGTGTGGTCGTCGATTGAAGTGTTTTGTGACTGATGTTCTCAGACTTGAGTGTCATGTGGTCGTCGATTGAAGTGTTTTGTGACTGATGTTCTCAGACTTGAGTGTCATGTGGTCGTCGATTGAAGTGTTTTGTGACTGATGTTCTCAGACATGGGTGTCTTTGTGATCGTCGATTGAAGTGTTTTGTGACTGATGTTCTCATACTTGAGTGTCATGTGGTGGTCGATTGAAGTGTTTTGTGACTGATGTTCTCAGACTTGGGTGTCTGTGTGATCGTCGATTGCAGTGTTTTGTGACTGATGTTCTCAGACTTGAGTGTCATGTGATCGTCGATTGAAGTGTTTTGTGACTGATGTTCTCAGACGTGAGTGTCATGTGGTCGTCGATTGCAGTGTTTTGTGACTGATGTTCTCAGACTTGAGTGTGATGTGGTCGTCGATTGAAGTGTTTTGTGACTGATGTTCTCAGACTTGAGAGTCTGTGTGGTGGTCGATTGCAGTGTTTTGTGACTGATGTTCTCAGACTTGAGAGTCTATGTGGTGGTCGATTGCAGTGTTTTGTGACTGATGTTCTCAGACTTGAGTGTCTATGTGGTCGTCGATTGAAGTGTTTTGTTACTGATGTTCTCAGACTTGAGAGTCTATGTGGTGGTCGATTGCAGTGTTTTGTGACTGATGTTCTCAGACTTGAGTGTCTATGTGGTCGTCGATTGAAGTGTTTTGTTACTGATGTTCTCAGACTTGAGAGGCTGTGTGGTCGTCGATTGCAGTGTTTTGTGACTGATGTTCTCAGACTTGAGTGTCTATGTGGTCGTCGATTGAAGTGTTTTGTTACTGATGTTCTCAGACTTGAGAGTCTATGTGGTCGTCGATTGCAGTGTTTTGTGACTGATGTTCTCAGACCTGAGTGTCATGTGGTCGTCGATTGAAGTGTTTTGTGACTGATGTTCTCAGACTTGAGAGTCTATGTGGTCATCGATTGCAGTGCTTTGTGACTGATGTTCTCAGACTTGAGTGTCTATGTGGTCGTCGATTGAAGTGTTTTGTGACTGATGTTCTCAGACTTGAGTGTCTGTGTGGTCGTCGATTGCAGTGTTTTGTGACTGATGTTCTCAGATTTGAGTGTCTATGTGGTCGTCGATTGAAGTGTTTTGTGACTGATGTTCTCAGACTTGAGAGTCTATGTGGTCGTCGATTGCAGTGTTTTGTGACTGATGTTCTCAGACTTGAGTGTCTGTGTGGTCATCGATTGAAGTGTTTTGTGACTGATGTTCTCAGACTTGAGTGTCTATGTGGTCGTCGATTGCAGTGTTTTGTGACTGATGTTCTCAGACTTGAGTGTCTGTGTGGTCATCGATTGAAGTGTATTGTGACTGATGTTCTCAGACTTGAGTGTCTGTGTGGTCGTCGATTGAAGTGTTTTGTGACTGATGTTCTCAGACTTGAGTGCCTGTGTGGTTGTCGATTGCAGTGTTTTGTGACTGATGTTCTCAGACTTGTGTGTCGGTGTGGTCGTCGATTGAAGTGTTTTGTGACTGATGTTCTCAGACTTGAGTGTCATGTGGTCGTCGATTGAAGTGTTTTGTGACTGATGTTCTCAGACTTGGGTGTCTGTGTGATCGTCGATTGAAGTGTTTTGTGACTGATTTTCTCAGACTTGAGTGTCATGTGATCGTCGATTGAAGTGTTTTGTGACTAATGTTCTCAGACTTGAGTGTCATGTGGTCGTCGATTGCAGTGTTTTGTGACTGATGTTCTCAGACTTGAGTGTCATGTGGTCGTCGATTGAAGTGTTTTGTGACTGATGTTCTCAGACTTGAGAGTCTGTGTGGTCGTCGATTGAAGTGTTTTGTGACTGATGTTCTCAGACTTGAGTGTCATGTGGTCGTCGATTGCAGTATTTTGTTACTGATGATCTCAGACTTGAGAGTCTATGTGGTTGTCGATTGCAGTGTTTTGTGACTGATGTTCTCAGACCTGAGTGTCTATGTGGTCGTCGATTGAAATGTTTTGTGACTGATGTTCTCAGACTTGAGTGTCTGTGTGGTCGTTGATTGCAGTGTTTTGTGACTGATGTTCTCAGACTTGAGTGTCTATGTGGTCGTCGATTGAAGTGTTTTGTTACTGATGTTCTCAGACTTGAGAGTCTGTGTGGTCGTCGATTGCAGTGTTTTGTGACTGATGTTCTCAGACTTGAGTGTCTATGTGGTCGTCGATTGAAGTGTTTTGTTACTGATGTTCTCAGACTTGAGAGTCTATGTGGTCGTCGATTGCAGTGTTTTGTGACTGATGTTCTCAGACTTGAGTGTCATGTGGTCGTCGATTGAAGTGTTTTGTGACTGATGTTCTCAGACTTGAGTGTCTATGTGGTCGTCGATTGAAGTGTTTTGTGACTGATGTTCTCAGACTTGAGTGTCTGTGTGGTCGTCGATTGCAGTGTTTTGTGACTGATGTTCTCAGATTTGAGTGTCTATGTGGTCGTCGATTGAAGTGTTTTGTGACTGATGTTCTCAGACTTGAGAGTCTATGTGGTCGTCGATTGCAGTGTTTTGTGACTGATGTTCTCAGACTTGAGTGTCTGTGTGGTCATCGATTGAAGTGTTTTGTTACTGATGTTCTCAGACTTGAGTGTCTGTGTGGTCGTCGATTGCAGTGTTTTGTGACTGATGTTCTCAGACTTGAGTGTCTGTGTGGTCATCGATTGAAGTGTATTGTGACTGATGTTCTCAGACTTGAGTGTCTGTGTGGTCGTTGATTGAAGTGTTTTGTGACTGATGTTCTCAGACTTGAGTGTCTGTGTGGTCGTCGATTGAAGAGTTTTGTGACTGATGTTCTCAGACTTGAGTGCCTGTGTGGTCGTCGATTGCAGTGTTTTGTGACTGATGTTCTCAGACTTGTGTGTCGGTGTGGTCGTCGATTGAAGTGTTTTGTGACTGATGTTCTCAGACTTGAGTTTCTGTGTGGTCGTCGATTGAAGTGTTTTGTTACTGATGTTCTCAGACTTGAGTGTCTGTGTGGTCGTCGATTGAAGTGTTTTGTGACTGATGATCTCAGACTTGAGTGTCATGCGGTCGTCGATTGAAGTGTTTTGTGACTGATGTTCTCAGACTTGAGTGTCTGTGTGGTCGTCGATTGAAGTGTTTTGTGACTGATGTTCTCAGACTTGAGTGTCTGTGTGGTCGTCGATTGAAGTGTTTTGTGACTGATGTTCTGATATTTGAGTGTCTGTGTGGTCGTCGTTTGCAGTGTTTTGTGACTGATGTTCTCAGACTTGAGAGTCTATGTGGTCGTCGATTGAAGTGTTTGTGATTGATGTTCTCAGACTTGAGTGTATGTGTGGTCATCGATTGAAGTGTTTTCTGACTGATGTTCTCATACTTGAGTGTCTATGTGGTCGTCGATTGAAATGTTTTGTGACTGATGTTCTCAGACTTGAGTGTCTGTGTGGTCGTCGATTGAAGTGTTTTGTGACTGATGTTCTCAGACTTGAGTTTCTGTGTGGTCGTCGATTGATGTTTTGTGACTGATGTTCTCAGACTTGAGAGTCTATGTGGTCGTCGATTGAAGTGTTTTGTGACTGATGTTCTCATACTTGAGTGTCTGTGTGGTCGTCGATTGAAGTGTTTTGTTATTGATGTTCTCAGACTTGAGTGTCTGTGTGGTCGTCGATTGCAGTGTTTTGTGACTGATGTTCTCAGACTTGAGTGTCATGTGGTCGTCGATTGAAGTGTTTTGTGACTGATGTTCTCAGACTTGAGTGTCATGTGGTCGTCGATTGAAGTGTTTTGTGACTGATGTTCTCAGACATGGGTGTCTGTGTGATCGTCGATTGAAGTGTTTTGTGACTGATGTTCTCATACTTGAGTGTCATGTGGTGGTCGATTGAAGTGTTTTGTGACTGATGTTCTCAGACTTGGGTGTCTGTGTGATCGTCGATTGAAGTGTTTTGTGACTGATGTTCTCAGACTTGAGTGTCATGTGATCGTCGATTGAAGTGTTTTGTGACTGATGTTCTCAGACTTGAGTGTCATGTGGTCGTCGATTGCAGTGTTTTGTGACTGATGTTCTCAGACTTGAGTGTGATGTGGTCGTCGATTGAAGTGTTTTGTGACTGATGTTCTCAGACTTGAGAGTCTGTGTGGTGGTCGATTGCAGTGTTTTGTGACTGATGTTCTCAGACTTGAGAGTCTATGTGGTGGTCGATTGCAGTGTTTTGTGACTGATGTTCTCAGACTTGAGTGTCTATGTGGTCGTCGATTGAAGTGTTTTGTTACTGATGTTCTCAGACTTGAGAGTCTATGTGGTGGTCGATTGCAGTGTTTTGTGACTGATGTTCTCAGACTTGAGTGTCTATGTGGTCGTCGATTGAAGTGTTTTGTTACTGATGTTCTCAGACTTGAGAGTCTGTGTGGTCGTCGATTGCAGTGTTTTGTGACTGATGTTCTCAGACTTGAGTGTCTATGTGGTCGTCGATTGAAGTGTTTTGTTACTGATGTTCTCAGACTTGAGAGTCTATGTGGTCATCGATTGCAGTGTTTTGTGACTGATGTTCTCAGACTTGAGTGTCATGTGGTCGTCGATTGAAGTGTTTTGTGACTGATGTTCTCAGACTTGAGAGTCTATGTGGTCATCAATTGCAGTGCTTTGTGACTGATGTTCTCAGACTTGAGTGTCTATGTGGTCGTCGATTGAAGTGTTTTGTGACTGATGTTCTCAGACTTGAGTGTCTATGTGGTCGTCGATTGAAGTGTTTTGTGACTGATGTTCTCAGACTTGAGAGTCTGTGTGGTCGTCGATTGCAGTGTTTTGTGACTGATGTTCTCAGACTTGAGTGTCTATGTGGTCGTCGATTGAAGTGTTTTGTTACTGATGTTCTCAGACTTGAGAGTCTATGTGGTCATCGATTGCAGTGTTTTGTGACTGATGTTCTCAGACTTGAGTGTCATGTGGTCGTCGATTGAAGTGTTTTGTGACTGATGTTCTCAGACTTGAGAGTCTATGTGGTCATCGATTGCAGTGCTTTGTGACTGATGTTCTCAGACTTGAGTGTCTATGTGGTCGTCGATTGAAGTGTTTTGTGACTGATGTTCTCAGACTTGAGTGTCTGTGTGGTCGTCGATTGCAGTGTTTTGTGACTGATGTTCTCAGATTTGAGTGTCTATGTGGTCGTCGATTGAAGTGTTTTGTGACTGATGTTCTCAGACTTGAGAGTCTATGTGGTCGTCGATTGCAGTGTTTTGTGACTGATGTTCTCAGACTTGAGTGTCTGTGTGGTCATCGATTGAAGTGTTTTGTGACTGATGTTCTCAGACTTGAGTGTCTATGTGGTCGTCGATTGCAGTGTTTTGTGACTGATGTTCTCAGACTTGAGTGTCTGTGTGGTCATCGATTGAAGTGTATTGTGACTGATGTTCTCAGACTTGAGTGTCTGTGTGGTCGTCGATTGAAGTGTTTTGTGACTGATGTTCTCAGACTTGAGTGCCTGTGTGGTCGTCGATTGCAGTGTTTTGTGACTGATGTTCTCAGACTTGTGTGTCGGTGTGGTCGTCGATTGAAGTGTTTTGTTACTGATGTTCTCAGAATTGGGTGTCTGTGTGGTCGTCGATTGAATTGTTTTGTGACTGATGTTCTCAGATTTGAGTGTCATGTGGTGGTCGATTGAAGTGTTTTGTGACTGATGTTCTCAGACTTGGGTTTCTGTGTGATCGTCGATTGAAGTGTTTTGTGACTGATGTTCTCAGACTTGAGAGTCTATGTGGTCGTCGATTGAAGTGTTTTGTGACTGATGTTCTCATACTTGAGTGTCTGTGTGGTCGTCGATTGAAGTGTTTTGTGACTGATGTTCTCAGACTTGAGTGTCTGTGTGGTCGTCGATTGAAGTGTTTTGTGACTGATGTTCTCAGACTTGAGTGTCATGTGGTCGTCGATTGAAGTGTTTTGTGACTGATGTTCTCAGACTTGAGTGTCATGTGGTCGTCGATTGAAGTGTTTTGTGACTGATGTTCTCAGACATGGGTGTCTTTGTGATCGTCGATTGAAGTGTTTTGTGACTGATGTTCTCATACTTGAGTGTCATGTGGTGGTCGATTGAAGTGTTTTGTGACTGATGTTCTCAGACTTGGGTGTCTGTGTGATCGTCGATTGAAGTGTTTTGTGACTGATGTTCTCAGACTTGAGTGTCATGTGATCGTCGATTGAAGTGTTTTGTGACTGATGTTCTCAGACGTGAGTGTCATGTGGTCGTCGATTGCAGTGTTTTGTGACTGATGTTCTCAGACTTGAGTGTGATGTGGTCGTCGATTGAAGTGTTTTGTGACTGATGTTCTCAGACTTGAGAGTCTGTGTGGTGGTCGATTGCAGTGTTTTGTGACTGATGTTCTCAGACTTGAGAGTCTATGTGGTGGTCGATTGCAGTGTTTTGTGACTGATGTTCTCAGACTTGAGTGTCTATGTGGTCGTCGATTGAAGTGTTTTGTTACTGATGTTCTCAGACTTGAGAGTCTATGTGGTGGTCGATTGCAGTGTTTTGTGACTGATGTTCTCAGACTTGAGTGTCTATGTGGTCGTCGATTGAAGTGTTTTGTTACTGATGTTCTCAGACTTGAGAGTCTGTGTGGTCGTCGATTGCAGTGTTTTGTGACTGATGTTCTCAGACTTGAGTGTCTATGTGGTCGTCGATTGAAGTGTTTTGTTACTGATGTTCTCAGACTTGAGAGTCTATGTGGTCGTCGATTGCAGTGTTTTGTGACTGATGTTCTCAGACCTGAGTGTCATGTGGTCGTCGATTGAAGTGTTTTGTGACTGATGTTCTCAGACTTGAGAGTCTATGTGGTCATCGATTGCAGTGCTTTGTGACTGATGTTCTCAGACTTGAGTGTCTATGTGGTCGTCGATTGAAGTGTTTTGTGACTGATGTTCTCAGACTTGAGTGTCTGTGTGGTCGTCGATTGCAGTGTTTTGTGACTGATGTTCTCAGATTTGAGTGTCTATGTGGTCGTCGATTGAAGTGTTTTGTGACTGATGTTCTCAGACTTGAGAGTCTATGTGGTCGTCGATTGCAGTGTTTTGTGACTGATGTTCTCAGACTTGAGTGTCTGTGTGGTCATCGATTGAAGTGTTTTGTGACTGATGTTCTCAGACTTGAGTGTCTATGTGGTCGTCGATTGCAGTGTTTTGTGACTGATGTTCTCAGACTTGAGTGTCTGTGTGGTCATCGATTGAAGTGTATTGTGACTGATGTTCTCAGACTTGAGTGTCTGTGTGGTCGTCGATTGAAGTGTTTTGTGACTGATGTTCTCAGACTTGAGTGCCTGTGTGGTTGTCGATTGCAGTGTTTTGTGACTGATGTTCTCAGACTTGTGTGTCGGTGTGGTCGTCGATTGAAGTGTTTTGTTACTGATGTTCTCAGAATTGGGTGTCTGTGTGGTCGTCGATTGAATTGTTTTGTGACTGATGTTCTCAGACTTGAGTTTCTGTGTGGTCATCGATTGAAGTGTTTTCTGACTGATGTTCTCATACTTGAGTGTCTATGTGGTCGTCGATTGAAATGTTTTGTGACTGATGTTCTCAGACTTGAGTGTCTGTGTGGTCGTCGATTGAAGTGTTTTGTGACTGATGTTCTCAGACTTGAGTTTCTGTGTGGTCGTCGATTGAAGTGTTTTGTGACTGATGTTCTCAGACTTGAGTGTCTATGTGGTCGTCGATTGAAGTGTTTTGTGACTGATGTTCTCATACTTGAGTGTCTGTGTGGTCGTCGATTGAAGTGTTTTGTTATTGATGTTCTCAGACTTGAGTGTCTGTGTGGTCGTCGATTGAAGTGTTTTGTGACTGATGTTCTCAGACTTGAGTGTCATGTGGTCGTCGATTGAAGTGTTTTGTGACTGATGTTCTCAGACTTGAGTGTCATGTGGTCGTCGATTGAAGTGTTTTGTGACTGATGTTCTCAGACATGGGTGTCTGTGTGATCGTCGATTGAAGTGTTTTGTGACTGATGTTCTCATACTTGAGTGTCATGTGGTGGTCGATTGAAGTGTTTTGTGACTGATGTTCTCAGACTTGGGTGTCTGTGTGATCGTCGATTGAAGTGTTTTGTGACTGATGTTCTCAGACTTGAGTGTCATGTGATCGTCGATTGAAGTGTTTTGTGACTGATGTTCTCAGACTTGAGTGTCATGTGGTCGTCGATTGCAGTGTTTTGTGACTGATGTTCTCAGACTTGAGTGTGATGTGGTCGTCGATTGAAGTGTTTTGTGACTGATGTTCTCAGACTTGAGAGTCTGTGTGGTGGTCGATTGCAGTGTTTTGTGACTGATGTTCTCAGACTTGAGAGTCTATGTGGTGGTCGATTGCAGTGTTTTGTGACTGATGTTCTCAGACTTGAGTGTCTATGTGGTCGTCGATTGAAGTGTTTTGTTACTGATGTTCTCAGACTTGAGAGTCTATGTGGTGGTCGATTGCAGTGTTTTGTGACTGATGTTCTCAGACTTGAGTGTCTATGTGGTCGTCGATTGAAGTGTTTTGTTACTGATGTTCTCAGACTTGAGAGTCTGTGTGGTCGTCGATTGCAGTGTTTTGTGACTGATGTTCTCAGACTTGAGTGTCTATGTGGTCGTCGATTGAAGTGTTTTGTTACTGATGTTCTCAGACTTGAGAGTCTATGTGGTCGTCGATTGCAGTGTTTTGTGACTGATGTTCTCAGACTTGAGTGTCATGTGGTCGTCGATTGAAGTGTTTTGTGACTGATGTTCTCAGACTTGAGAGTCTATGTGGTCGTCGATTGCAGTGTTTTGTGACTGATGTTCTCAGACTTGAGTGTCATGTGGTCGTCGATTGAAGTGTTTTGTGACTGATGTTCTCAGACTTGAGAGTCTATGTGGTCATCGATTGCAGTGCTTTGTGACTGATGTTCTCAGACTTGAGAGTCTATGTGGTGGTCGATTGCAGTGTTTTGTGACTGATGTTCTCAGACTTGAGTGTCTATGTGGTCGTCGATTGAAGTGTTTTGTTACTGATGTTCTCAGACTTGAGAGTCTGTGTGGTCGTCGATTGCAGTGTTTTGTGACTGATGTTCTCAGACTTGAGTGTCTATGTGGTCGTCGATTGAAGTGTTTTGTTACTGATGTTCTCAGACTTGAGAGTCTATGTGGTCGTCGATTGCAGTGTTTTGTGACTGATGTTCTCAGACTTGAGTGTCATGTGGTCGTCGATTGAAGTGTTTTGTGACTGATGTTCTCAGACTTGAGAGTCTATGTGGTCATCGATTGCAGTGCTTTGTGACTGATGTTCTCAGACTTGAGTGTCTATGTGGTCGTCGATTGAAGTGTTTTGTGACTGATGTTCTCAGACTTGAGTGTCTGTGTGGTCGTCGATTGCAGTGTTTTGTGACTGATGTTCTCAGATTTGAGTGTCTATGTGGTCGTCGATTGAAGTGTTTTGTGACTGATGTTCTCAGACTTGAGAGTCTATGTGGTCGTCGATTGCAGTGTTTTGTGACTGATGTTCTCAGACTTGAGTGTATGTGTGGTCATCGATTGAAGTGTTTTGTGACTGATGTTCTCAGACTTGAGTGTCTATGTGGTCGTCGATTGCAGTGTTTTGTGACTGATGTTCTCAGACTTGAGTGTCTGTGTGGTCATCGATTGAAGTGTATTGTGACTGATGTTCTCAGACTTGAGTGTCTGTGTGGTCGTCGATTGAAGTGTTTTGTGACTGATGTTCTCAGACTTGAGTGCCTGTGTGGTCGTCGATTGCAGTGTTTTGTGACTGATGTTCTCAGACTTGTGTGTCGGTGTGGTCGTCGATTGAAGTGTTTTGTTACTGATGTTCTCAGAATTGGGTGTCTGTGTGGTCGTCGATTGAATTGTTTTGTGACTGATGTTCTCAGACTTGAGTGTCATGTGGTGGTCGATTGAAGTGTTTTGTTACTGATGTTCTCAGACTTGAGAGTCTATGTGGTCGTCGATTGCAGTGTTTTGTGACTGATGTTCTCAGACTTGAGTGTCATGTGGTCGTCGATTGAAGTGTTTTGTGACTGATGTTCTCAGACTTGAGAGTCTATGTGGTCATCGATTGCAGTGCTTTGTGACTGATGTTCTCAGACTTGAGTGTCTATGTGGTCGTCGATTGAAGTGTTTTGTGACTGATGTTCTCAGACTTGAGTGTCTGTGTGGTCGTCGATTGCAGTGTTTTGTGACTGATGTTCTCAGATTTGAGTGTCTATGTGGTCGTCGATTGAAGTGTTTTGTGACTGATGTTCTTAGACTTGAGAGTCTATGTGGTCGTCGATTGCAGTGTTTTGTGACTGATGTTCTCAGACTTGAGTGTCTGTGTGGTCATCGATTGAAGTGTTTTGTGACTGATGTTCTCAGACTTGAGTGTCTATGTGGTCGTCGATTGCAGTGTTTTGTGACTGATGTTCTCAGACTTGAGTGTCTGTGTGGTCATCGATTGAAGTGTTTTGTGACTGATGTTCTCAGACTTGTGTGTCGGTGTGGTCGTCGATTGAAGTGTTTTGTTACTGATGTTCTCAGAATTGGGTGTCTGTGTGGTCGTCGATTGAATTGTTTTGTGACTGATGTTCTCAGACTTGAGTTTCTGTGTGGTCGTCGATTGAAGTGTTTTGTGACTGATGTTCTCAGACTTGAGTGTCTGTGTGGTCGTCGATTGAAGTGTTTTGTGACTGATGATCTCAGACTTGAGTGTCATGCGGTCGTCGATTGAAGTGTTTTGTGACTGATGTTCTCAGACTTGAGTGTCTGTGTGGTCGTCGATTGAAGTGTTTTGTGACTGATGTTCTCATACTTGAGTGTCTGTGTGGTCGTCGATTGAAATGTTTTGTGACTGATGTTCTCAGACTTGAGTGTCTGTGTGGTCGTCGATTGAAGTGTTTTGTGACTGATGTTCTGATATTTGAGTGTCTGTGTGGTCGTCGTTTGCAGTGTTTTGTGACTGATGTTCTCAGACTTGAGAGTCTATGTGGTCGTCGATTGAAGTGTTTTGTGATTGATGTTCTCAGACTTGAGTGTATGTGTGGTCATCGATTGAAGTGTTTTGTGACTGATGTTCTCAGACTTGAGTGTCTGTGTGGTCGTCGATTGAAGTGTTTTCTGACTGATTTTCTCATACTTGAGTGTCTATGTTGTCGTCGATTGAAATGTTTTGTGACTGATGTTCTCATACTTGAGTGTCTATGTGGTCGTCGATTGAAATGTTTTGTGACTGATGTTCTCAGACTTGAGTGTCTGTGTGGTCGTCGATTGAAGTGTTTTGTGACTGATGTTCTCAGACTTGAGTTTCTGTGTGGTCGTCGATTGAAGTGTTTTGTGACTGATGTTCTCAGACTTGAGAGTCTATGTGGTCGTCAATTGAAGTGTTTTGTGACTGATGTTCTCATACTTGAGTGTCTGTGTGGTCGTCGATTGAAGTGTTTTGTTATTGATGTTCTCAGACTTGAGTGTCTGTGTGGTCGTCGATTGAAGTGTTTTGTGACTGATGTTCTCAGACTTGAGTGTCATGTGGTCGTCGATTGAAGTGTTTTGTGACTGATGTTCTCAGACTTGAGTGTCATGTGGTCGTCGATTGAAGTGTTTTGTGACTGATGTTCTCAGACATGGGTGTCTGTGTGATCGTCGATTGAAGTGTTTTGTGACTGATGTTCTCATACTTGAGTGTCATGTGGTGGTCGATTGAAGTGTTTTGTGACTGATGTTCTCAGACTTGGGTGTCTGTGTGATCGTCGATTGAAGTGTTTTGTGACTGATGTTCTCAGACTTGAGTGTCATGTGATCGTCGATTGAAGTGTTTTGTGACTGATGTTCTCAGACTTGAGTGTCATGTGGTCGTCGATTGCAGTGTTTTGTGACTGATGTTCTCAGACTTGAGTGTGATGTGGTCGTCGATTGAAGTGTTTTGTGACTGATGTTCTCAGACTTGAGAGTCTGTGTGGTGGTCGATTGCAGTGTTTTGTGACTGATGTTCTCAGACTTGAGAGTCTATGTGGTGGTCGATTGCAGTGTTTTGTGACTGATGTTCTCAGACTTGAGTGTCTATGTGGTCGTCGATTGAAGTGTTTTGTTACTGATGTTCTCAGACTTGAGAGTCTATGTGGTGGTCGATTGCAGTGTTTTGTGACTGATGTTCTCAGACTTGAGTGTCTATGTGGTCGTCGATTGAAGTGTTTTGTTACTGATGTTCTCAGACTTGAGAGTCTGTGTGGTCGTCGATTGCAGTGTTTTGTGACTGATGTTCTCAGACTTGAGTGTCTATGTGGTCGTCGATTGAAGTGTTTTGTTACTGATTTTATCAGACTTGAGAGTCTATGTGGTCGTCGATTGCAGTGTTTTGTGACTGATGTTCTCAGACTTGAGTGTCATGTGGTCGTCGATTGAAGTGTTTTGTGACTGATGTTCTCAGACTTGAGAGTCTATGTGGTCATCGATTGCAGTGCTTTGTGACTGATGTTCTCAGACTTGAGTGTCTATGTGGTCGTCGATTGAAGTGTTTTGTGACTGATGTTCTCAGACTTGAGTGTCTGTGTGGTCGTCGATTGCAGTGTTTTGTGACTGATGTTCTCAGATTTGAGTGTCTATGTGGTCGTCGATTGAAGTGTTTTGTGACTGATGTTCTCAGACTTGAGAGTCTATGTGGTCGTCGATTGCAGTGTTTTGTGACTGATGTTCTCAGACTTGAGTGTCTGTGTGGTCATCGATTGAAGTGTTTTGTGACTGATGTTCTCAGACTTGAGTGTCTATGTGGTCGTCGATTGAAGTGTTTTGTGACTGATGTTCTCAGACATGGGTGTCTGTGTGATCGTCGATTGAAGTGTTTTGTGACTGATGTTCTCATACTTGAGTGTCATGTGGTGGTCGATTGAAGTGTTTTGTGACTGATGTTCTCAGACTTGGGTGTCTGTGTGATCGTCGATTGAAGTGTTTTGTGACTGATGTTCTCAGACTTGAGTGTCATGTGATCGTCGATTGAAGTGTTTTGTGACTGATGTTCTCAGACTTGAGTGTCATGTGGTCGTCGATTGCAGTGTTTTGTGACTGATGTTCTCAGACTTGAGTGTGATGTGGTCGTCGATTGAAGTGTTTTGTGACTGATGTTCTCAGACTTGAGAGTCTGTGTGGTGGTCGATTGCAGTGTTTTGTGACTGATGTTCTCAGACTTGAGAGTCTATGTGGTGGTCGATTGCAGTGTTTTGTGACTGATGTTCTCAGACTTGAGTGTCTATGTGGTCGTCGATTGAAGTGTTTTGTTACTGATGTTCTCAGACTTGAGAGTCTATGTGGTGGTCGATTGCAGTGTTTTGTGACTGATGTTCTCAGACTTGAGTGTCTATGTGGTCGTCGATTGAAGTGTTTTGTTACTGATGTTCTCAGACTTGAGAGTCTGTGTGGTCGTCGATTGCAGTGTTTTGTGACTGATGTTCTCAGACTTGAGTGTCTATGTGGTCGTCGATTGAAGTGTTTTGTTACTGATTTTATCAGACTTGAGAGTCTATGTGGTCGTCGATTGCAGTGTTTTGTGACTGATGTTCTCAGACTTGAGTGTCATGTGGTCGTCGATTGAAGTGTTTTGTGACTGATGTTCTCAGACTTGAGAGTCTATGTGGTCATCGATTGCAGTGCTTTGTGACTGATGTTCTCAGACTTGAGTGTCTATGTGGTCGTCGATTGAAGTGTTTTGTGACTGATGTTCTCAGACTTGAGTGTCTGTGTGGTCGTCGATTGCAGTGTTTTGTGACTGATGTTCTCAGATTTGAGTGTCTATGTGGTCGTCGATTGAAGTGTTTTGTGACTGATGTTCTCAGACTTGAGAGTCTATGTGGTCGTCGATTGCAGTGTTTTGTGACTGATGTTCTCAGACTTGAGTGTCTGTGTGGTCATCGATTGAAGTGTTTTGTGACTGATGTTCTCAGACTTGAGTGTCTATGTGGTCGTCGATTGCAGTGTTTTGTGACTGATGTTCTCAGACTTGAGTGTCTGTGTGGTCATCGATTGAATTGTATTGTGACTGATGTTCTCAGACTTGAGTGTCTGTGTGGTCGTCGATTGAAGTGTTTTGTGACTGATGTTCTCAGACTTGAGTGCCTGTGTGGTCGTCGATTGCAGTGTTTTGTGACTGATGTTCTCAGACTTGTGTGTCGGTGTGGTCGTCGATTGAAGTGTTTTGTTACTGATGTTCTCAGAATTGGGTGTCTGTGTGGTCGTCGATTGAATTGTTTTGTGACTGATGTTCTCATACTTGAGTGTCTATGTGGTCGTCGATTGAAATGTTTTGTGACTGATGTTCCCAGACTTGAGTGTCTGTGTGGTCGTCGATTGAAGTGTTTTGTGACTGATGTTCTCAGACTTGAGTTTCTGTGTGGTCGTCGATTGAAGTGTTTTGTGACTGATGTTCTCAGACTTGAGAGTCTATGTGGTCGTCGATTGAAGTGTTTTGTGACTGATGTTCTCATACTTGAGTGTCTGTGTGGTCGTCGATTGAAGTGTTTTGTTATTGATGTTCTCAGACTTGAGTGTCTGTGTGGTCGTCGATTGAAGTGTTTTGTGACTGATGTTCTCAGACTTGAGTGTCATGTGGTCGTCGATTGAAGTGTTTTGTGACTGATGTTCTCAGACTTGAGTGTCATGTGGTCGTCGATTGAAGTGTTTTGTGACTGATGTTCTCAGACATGGGTGTCTGTGTGATCGTCGATTGAAGTGTTTTGTGACTGATGTTCTCATACTTGAGTGTCATGTGGTGGTCGATTGAAGTGTTTTGTGACTGATGTTCTCAGACTTGGGTGTCTGTGTGATCGTCGATTGAAGTGTTTTGTGACTGATGTTCTCAGACTTGAGTGTCATGTGATCGTCGATTGATGTGTTTTGTGACTGATGTTCTCAGACTTGAGTGTCATGTGGTCGTCGATTGCAGTGTTTTGTGACTGATGTTCTCAGACTTGAGTGTGATGTGGTCGTCGATTGAAGTGTTTTGTGACTGATGTTCTCAGACTTGAGAGTCTGTGTGGTGGTCGATTGCAGTGTTTTGTGACTGATGTTCTCAGACTTGAGAGTCTATGTGGTGGTCGATTGCAGTGTTTTGTGACTGATGTTCTCAGACTTGAGTGTCTATGTGGTCGTCGATTGAAGTGTTTTGTTACTGATGTTCTCAGACTTGAGAGTCTATGTGGTGGTCGATTGCAGTGTTTTGTGACTGATGTTCTCAGACTTGAGAGTCTGTGTGGTCGTCGATTGCAGTGTTTTGTGACTGATGTTCTCAGAATTGGGTGTCTGTGTGGTCGTCGATTGAATTGTTTTGTGACTGATGTTCTCAGACTTGAGTTTCTGTGTGGTCATCGATTGAAGTGTTTTCTGACTGATGTTCTCATACTTGAGTGTCTATGTGATCGTCGATTGAAATGTTTTGTGACTGATGTTCTCAGACTTGAGTGTCTGTGTGGTCGTCGATTGAAGTGTTTTGTGACTGATGTTCTCAGACTTGAGTTTCTGTGTGGTCGTCGATTGAAGTGTTTTGTGACTGATGTTCTCAGACTTGAGGGTCTATGTGGTCGTCGATTGAAGTGTTTTGTGACTGATGTTCTCATACTTGAGTGTCTGTGTGGTCGTCGATTGAAGTGTTTTGTTATTGATGTTCTCAGACTTGAGTGTCTGTGTGGTCGTCGATTGAAGTGTTTTGTGACTGATGTTCTCAGACTTGAGTGTCATGTGGTCGTCGATTGAAATGTTTTGTGACTGATGTTCTCAGACTTGAGTTTCTGTGTGGTCGTCGATTGAAGTGTTTTGTGACTGATGTTCTCAGACTTGAGAGTCTATGTGGTCGTCGATTGAAGTGTTTTGTGACTGATGTTCTCATACTTGAGTGTCTGTGTGGTCGTCGATTGAAGTGTTTTGTTATTGATGTTCTCAGACTTGAGTGTCTGTGTGGTCGTCGATTGAAGTGTTTTGTGACTGATGTTCTCAGACTTGAGTGTCATGTGGTCGTCGATTGAAGTGTTTTGTGACTGATGTTCTCATACTTGAGTGTCATGTGGTGGTCGATTGAAGTGTTTTGTGACTGATGTTCTCAGACTTGGGTGTCTGTGTGATCGTCGATTGAAGTGTTTTGTGACTGATGTTCTCAGACTTGAGTGTCATGTGATCGTCGATTGAAGTGTTTTGTGACTGATGTTCTCAGACTTGAGTGTCATGTGGTCGTCGATTGCAGTGTTTTGTGACTGATGTTCTCAGACTTGAGTGTGATGTGGTCGTCGATTGAAGTGTTTTGTGACTGATGTTCTCAGACTTGAGAGTCTGTGTGGTGGTCGATTGCAGTGTTTTGTGACTGATGTTCTCAGACTTGAGAGTCTATGTGGTGGTCGATTGCAGTGTTTTGTGACTGATGTTCTCAGACTTGAGTGTCTATGTGGTCGTCGATTGAAGTGTTTTGTTACTGATGTTCTCAGACTTGAGAGTCTATGTGGTGGTCGATTGCAGTGTTTTGTGACTGATGTTCTCATACTTGAGTGTCTGTGTGGTCGTCGATTGAAGTGTTTTGTTATTGATGTTCTCAGACTTGAGTGTCTGTGTGGTCGTCGATTGAAGTGTTTTGTGACTGATGTTCTCAGACTTGAGTGTCATGTGGTCGTCGATTGAAGTGTTTTGTGACTGATGTTCTCAGACTTGAGTGTCATGTGGTCGTCGATTGAAGTGTTTTGTGACTGATGTTCTCAGACATGGGTGTCTGTGTGATCGTCGATTGAAGTGTTTTGTGACTGATGTTCTCATACTTGAGTGTCATGTGGTGGTCGATTGAAGTGTTTTGTGACTGATGTTCTCAGACTTGGGTGTCTGTGTGATCGTCGATTGAAGTGTTTTGTGACTGATGTTCTCAGACTTGAGTGTCATGTGATCGTCGATTGAAGTGTTTTGTGACTGATGTTCTCAGACTTGAGTGTCATGTGGTCGTCGATTGCAGTGTTTTGTGACTGATGTTCTCAGACTTGAGTGTGATGTAGTCGTCGATTGAAGTGTTTTGTGACTGATGTTCTCAGACTTGAGAGTCTGTGTGGTGGTCGATTGCAGTGTTTTGTGACTGATGTTCTCAGACTTGAGAGTCTATGTGGTGGTCGATTGCAGTGTTTTGTGACTGATGTTCTCAGACTTGAGTGTCTATGTGGTCGTCGATTGAAGTGTTTTGTTACTGATGTTCTCAGACTTGAGAGTCTATGTGGTGGTCGATTGCAGTGTTTTGTGACTGATGTTCTCAGACTTGAGTGTCTATGTGGTCGTCGATTGAAGTGTTTTGTTACTGATGTTCTCAGACTTGAGAGTCTGTGTGGTCGTCGATTGCAGTGTTTTGTGACTGATGTTCTCAGACTTGAGTGTCTATGTGGTCGTCGATTGAAGTGTTTTGTTACTGATGTTCTCAGACTTGAGAGTCTATGTGGTCGTCGATTGCAGTGTTTTGTGACTGATGTTCTCAGACTTGAGTGTCATGTGGTCGTCGATTGAAGTGTTTTGTGACTGATGTTCTCAGACTTGAGAGTCTATGTGGTCATCGATTGCAGTGTTTTGTGACTGATGTTCTCAGACTTGAGTGTCTATGTGGTCGTCGATTGAAGTGTTTTGTTACTGATGTTCTCAGACTTGAGAGTCTATGTGGTGGTCGATTGCAGTGTTTTGTGACTGATGTTCTCAGACTTGGGTGTCTATGTGGTCGTCGATTGAAGTGTTTTGTTACTGATGTTCTCAGACTTGAGAGTCTGTGTGGTCGTCGATTGCAGTGTTTTGTGACTGATGTTCTCAGACTTGAGTGTCTATGTGGTCGTCTATTGAAGTGTTTTGTTACTGATGTTCTCAGACTTGAGAGTCTATGTGGTCGTCGATTGCAGTGTTTTGTGACTGATGTTCTCAGACTTGAGTGTCATGTGGTCGTCGATTGAAGTGTTTTGTGACTGATGTTCTCAGACTTGAGAGTCTATGTGGTCATCGATTGCAGTGCTTTGTGACTGATGTTCTCAGACTTGAGAGTCTATGTGGTCGTCGATTGAAGTGTTTTGTTACTGATGTTCTCAGACTTGAGAGTCTATGTGGTCGTCGATTGCAGTGTTTTGTGACTGATGTTCTCAGACTTGAGTGTCATGTGGTCGTCGATTGAAGTGTTTTGTGACTGATGTTCTCAGACTTGAGAGTCTATGTGGTCATCGATTGCAGTGCTTTGTGACTGATGTTCTCAGACTTGAGTGTCTATGTGGTCGTCGATTGAAGTGTTTTGTTATTGATGTTCTCAGACTTGAGTGTCTGTGTGGTCGTCGATTGAAGTGTTTTGTGACTGATGTTCTCAGACTTGAGTGTCATGTGGTCGTCGATTGAAATGTTTTGTGACTGATGTTCTCAGACTTGAGTTTCTGTGTGGTCGTCGATTGAAGTGTTTTGTGACTGATGTTCTCAGACTTGAGAGTCTATGTGGTCGTCGATTGAAGTGTTTTGTGACTGATGTTCTCATACTTGAGTGTCTGTGTGGTCGTCGATTGAAGTGTTTTGTTATTGATGTTCTCAGACTTGAGTGTCTGTGTGGTCGTCGATTGAAGTGTTTTGTGACTGATGTTCTCAGACTTGAGTGTCATGTGGTCGTCGATTGAAGTGTTTTGTGACTGATGTTCTCATACTTGAGTGTCATGTGGTGGTCGATTGAAGTGTTTTGTGACTGATGTTCTCAGACTTGGGTGTCTGTGTGATCGTCGATTGAAGTGTTTTGTGACTGATGTTCTCAGACTTGAGTGTCATGTGATCGTCGATTGAAGTGTTTTGTGACTGATGTTCTCAGACTTGAGTGTCATGTGGTCGTCGATTGCAGTGTTTTGTGACTGATGTTCTCAGACTTGAGTGTGATGTGGTCGTCGATTGAAGTGTTTTGTGACTGATGTTCTCAGACTTGAGAGTCTGTGTGGTGGTCGATTGCAGTGTTTTGTGACTGATGTTCTCAGACTTGAGAGTCTATGTGGTGGTCGATTGCAGTGTTTTGTGACTGATGTTCTCAGACTTGAGTGTCTATGTGGTCGTCGATTGAAGTGTTTTGTTACTGATGTTCTCAGACTTGAGAGTCTATGTGGTGGTCGATTGCAGTGTTTTGTGACTGATGTTCTCATACTTGAGTGTCTGTGTGGTCGTCGATTGAAGTGTTTTGTTATTGATGTTCTCAGACTTGAGTGTCTGTGTGGTCGTCGATTGAAGTGTTTTGTGACTGATGTTCTCAGACTTGAGTGTCATGTGGTCGTCGATTGAAGTGTTTTGTGACTGATGTTCTCAGACTTGAATGTCATGTGGTCGTCGATTGAAGTGTTTTGTGACTGATGTTCTCAGACATGGGTGTCTGTGTGATCGTCGATTGAAGTGTTTTGTGACTGATGTTCTCATACTTGAGTGTCATGTGGTGGTCGATTGAAGTGTTTTGTGACTGATGTTCTCAGACTTGGGTGTCTGTGTGATCGTCGATTGAAGTGTTTTGTGACTGATGTTCTCAGACTTGAGTGTCATGTGATCGTCGATTGAAGTGTTTTGTGACTGATGTTCTCAGACTTGAGTGTCATGTGGTCGTCGATTGCAGTGTTTTGTGACTGATGTTCTCAGACTTGAGTGTGATGTGGTCGTCGATTGAAGTGTTTTGTGACTGATGTTCTCAGACTTGAGAGTCTGTGTGGTGGTCGATTGCAGTGTTTTGTGACTGATGTTCTCAGACTTGAGAGTCTATGTGGTGGTCGATTGCAGTGTTTTGTGACTGATGTTCTCAGACTTGAGTGTCTATGTGGTCGTCGATTGAAGTGTTTTGTTACTGATGTTCTCAGACTTGAGAGTCTATGTGGTGGTCGATTGCAGTGTTTTGTGACTGATGTTCTCAGACTTGAGTGTCTATGTGGTCGTCGATTGAAGTGTTTTGTTACTGATGTTCTCAGACTTGAGAGTCTGTGTGGTCGTCGATTGCAGTGTTTTGTGACTGATGTTCTCAGACTTGAGTGTCTATGTGGTCGTCGATTGAAGTGTTTTGTTACTGATGTTCTCAGACTTGAGAGTCTATGTGGTCGTCGATTGCAGTGTTTTGTGACTGATGTTCTCAGACTTGAGTGTCATGTGGTCGTCGATTGAAGTGTTTTGTGACTGATGTTCTCAGACTTGAGAGTCTATGTGGTCATCGATTGCAGTGTTTTGTGACTGATGTTCTCAGACTTGAGTGTCTATGTGGTCGTCGATTGAAGTGTTTTGTTACTGATGTTCTCAGACTTGAGAGTCTATGTGGTGGTCGATTGCAGTGTTTTGTGACTGATGTTCTCAGACTTGAGTGTCTATGTGGTCGTCGATTGAAGTGTTTTGTTACTGATGTTCTCAGACTTGAGAGTCTGTGTGGTCGTCGATTGCAGTGTTTTGTGACTGATGTTCTCAGACTTGAGTGTCTATGTGGTCGTCGATTGAAGTGTTTTGTTACTGATGTTCTCAGACTTGAGAGTCTATGTGGTCGTCGATTGCAGTGTTTTGTGACTGATGTTCTCAGACTTGAGTGTCATGTGGTCGTCGATTGAAGTGTTTTGTGACTGATGTTCTCAGACTTGAGAGTCTATGTGGTCATCGATTGCAGTGCTTTGTGACTGATGTTCTCAGACTTGAGTGTCTATGTGGTCGTCGATTGAAGTGTTTTGTGACTGATGTTCTCAGACTTGAATGTCTGTGTGGTCGTCGATTGCAGTGTTTTGTGACTGATGTTCTCAGATTTGAGTGTCTATGTGGTCGTCGATTGAAGTGTTTTGTGACTGATGTTCTCAGACTTGAGAGTCTATGTGGTCGTCGATTGCAGTGTTTTGTGACTGATGTTCTCAGACTTGAGTGTCTGTGTGGTCATCGATTGAAGTGTTTTGTGACTGATGTTCTCAGACTTGAGTGTCTATGTGGTCGTCGATTGCAGTGTTTTGTGACTGATGTTCTCAGACTTGAGTGTCTGTGTGGTCATCGATTGAAGTGTATTGTGACTGATGTTCTCAGACTTGAGTGTCTGTGTGGTCGTCGATTGAAGTGTTTTGTGACTGATGTTCTCAGACTTGAGTGCCTGTGTGGTCGTCGATTGCAGTGTTTTGTGACTGATGTTCTCAGACTTGTATGTCGGTGTGGTCGTCGATTGAAGTGTTTTGTTACTGATGTTCTCAGAATTGGGTGTCTGTGTGGTCGTCGATTGAATTGTTTTGTGACTGATGTTCTCAGACTTGAGTTTCTGTGTGGTCGTCGATTGAAGTGTTTTGTGACTGATGTTCTCAGACTTGAGTGTCTGTGTGGTCGTCGATTGAAGTGTTTTGTGACTGATGATCTCAGACTTGAGTGTCATGCGGTCGTCGATTGAAGTGTTTTGTGACTGATGTTCTCAGACTTGAGTGTCTGTGTGGTCGTCGATTGAAGTGTTTTGTGACTGATGTTCTCATACTTGAGTGTCTGTGTGGTCGTCGATTGAAATGTTTTGTGACTGATGTTCTCAGACTTGAGTGTCTGTGTGGTCGTCGATTGAAGTGTTTTGTGACTGATGTTCTGATATTTGAGTGTCTGTGTGGTCGTCGTTTGCAGTGTTTTGTGACTGATGTTCTCAGACTTGAGAGTCTATGTGGTCGTCGATTGAAGTGTTTTGTGATTGATGTTCTCAGACTTGAGTGTATGTGTGGTCATCGATTGAAGTGTTTTGTGACTGATGTTCTCAGACTTGAGTGTCTGTGTGGTCGTCGATTGAAGTGTTTTCTGACTGATTTTCTCATACTTGAGTGTCTATGTTGTCGTCGATTGAAATGTTTTGTGACTTATGTTCTCATACTTGAGTGTCTGTGTGGTCGTCGATTGAAGTGTTTTGTGACTGATGTTCTCAGACTTGAGTTTCTGTGTGGTCGTCGATTGAAGTGTTTTGTGACTGATGTTCTCAGACTTGAGAGTCTATGTGGTCGTCGATTGAAGTGTTTTGTGACTGATGTTCTCAGACTTGAGTGTCTGTGTGGTCGTCGATTGAAGTGTTTTGTTATTGATGTTCTCAGACTTGAGTGTCTGTGTGGTCGTCGATTGAAGTGTTTTGTGACTGATGTTCTCAGACTTGAGTGTCATGTGGTCGTCGATTGAAGTGTTTTGTGACTGATGTTCTCAGACTTGAGTGTCATGTGGTCGTCGATTGAAGTGTTTTGTGACTGATGTTCTCAGACTTGGGTGTCTGTGTGATCGTCGATTGCAGTGTTTTATGACTGATGTTCTCAGACTTGAGTGTCAGGTGATCGTCGATTGAAGTGTTTTGTGACTGATGTTCTCAGACTTGAGTGTCATGTGGTCGTCGATTGCAGTGTTTTGTGACTGATGTTCTCAGACTTGAGTGTGATGTGGTCGTCGATTGAAGTGTTTTGTGACTGATGTTCTCAGACTTGAGAGTCTGTGTGGTCGTCGATTGAAGTGTTTTGTGACTGATGTTCTCAGACTTGAGTGTCTGTGTGGTCGTCGATTGAAGAGTTTTGTGACTGATGTTCTCAGACTTGAGTGTGATGTGGTCGTCGATTGAAGTGTTTTGTGACTGATGTTCTCAGACTTGAGAGTCTATGTGGTCATCGATTGCAGTGTTTTGTTACTGATGTTCTCAGACTTGTGAGTATATGTGGTCGTCGATTGAAGTGTTTTGTTACTGATGTTCTCAGACTTGAGTGTCTGTGTGGTTGTTGATTGAAGTGTTTTGTTACTGATGTTCTCAGACTTGAACCTCTGTGTGGTCGTCGATTGAAGTGTTTTGTGACTGATGTTCTCAGACTTGAGTGTCATGTGGTCGTCGATTGAAGTGTTTTGTGACTGATGTTCTCAGACTTGAGTGTCATGTGGTCGTCGATTGAAGTGTTTTGTGACTGATGTTCTCAGATATGGGTGTCTGTGTGATCGTCGATTGAAGTGTTTTGTGACTGATGTTCTCAGACTGGGTGTCTGTGTGATCGTCGATTGAAGTGTTTTGTGACTGATGTTCTCAGACTTGAGAGTCTGTGTGGTCGTCGATTGAAGTGTTTTGTGACTGATGTTCTCAGACTTGAATGTCATGTGGTCGTCGATTGCAGTGTTTTGTTACTGATGTTCTCAGACTTGAGAGTCTATGTGGTCGTCGATTGCTGTGTTTTGTGACTGATGTTCTCAGACTTGAGTGTCTATGTGGTCGTCGATTGAAGTGTTTTGTTACTGATGTTCTCAGTCTTGAGAGTCTATGTGGTGGTCGATTGCAGTGTTTTGTGACTGATGTTCTGAGACTTGAGTGTCTATGTGGTCGTCGATTGAAGTGTTTTGTTACTGATGTTCTCAGACTTGAGAGTCTGTGTGGACGTCGATTGCAGTGTTTTGTGACTGATGTTCTCAGACTTGAGTGTCTATGTGGTCGTCGATTGAAGTGTTTTGTGACTGATGTTCTCAGACTTGAGAGTCTATGTGGTCGTCGATTGAAATGTTTTGTGACTGATGTTCTCAGACTTGAGTGTCTATGTGGTCGTCGATTGAAGTGTTTTGTTACTGATGTTCTCAGACTTGAGAGTCTATGTGGTGGTCGATTGCAGTGTTTTGTGACTGATGTTCTCAGACTTGAGTGTCTATGTGGTCGTCGATTGAAGTGTTTTGTGACTGATGTTCTCAGACTTGAGAGTCTGTGTGGACGTCGATTGCAGTGTTTGGTGACTGATGTTCTCAGACTTGAGTGTCTATGTGGTCGTCGATTGAAGTGTTTTGTTACTGATGTTCTCAGACTTGAGAGTCTATGTGGTCGTCGATTGAAATGTTTTGTGACTGATGTTCTCAGATTTGAATGTCTATGTGGTCGTCGATTGAAGTGTTTTGTGACTGATGTTCTCAGACTTGAGAGTCTATGTGGTCGTCGATTGCAGTGTTTTGTGACTGATGTTCTCAGACGTGAGTGTCTGTGTGGTCATCGATTGAAGTGTTTTGTTACTGATGTTCTCAGACTTGAGTGTCTGTGTGGTCGTCGATTGCAGTGTTTTGTGACTGATGTTCTCAGACTTGAGTGTCTGTGTGATTCGTCGATTGAAGAGTTTTGTGACTGATGTTCTCAGACTTGAGTGCCTGTGTGGTCGTCGATTGCAGTGTTTTGTGACTGATGTTCTCAGACTTGAGTGTCGGTGTGGTCGTCGATTGAAGTGTTTTGTTACTGATGTTCTCAGAATTGGGTGTCTGTGTGGTCTTCGATTGAATTGTTTTGTGACTGATGTTCTCAGACTTGAGTTTCTGTGTGGTCGTCGATTGAAGTGTTTTGTGACTGATGTTCTCAGACTTGAGTGTCTGTGTGGTCGTCGATTGAAGTGTTTTGTGACTGATGATCTCAGACTTGAGTGTCATGCAGTCGTCGATTGAAGTGTTTTGTGACTGATGTTCTCAGACTTGAGTGTCTGTGTGGTCGTCGATTGAAGTGTTTTGTGACTGATGTTCTGAGATTTGAGTGTCTGTGTGGTCGTCGATTGAAGTGTTTTCTGACTGATGTTCTCAGACTTGAGTGTCTGTGTGGTCGTCGATTGAAGTGTTTTGTGACTGATGTTCTCAGACTTGAGTTTCTGTGTGGTCGTCGATTGAAGTGTTTTGTGACTGATGTTCTCAGACTTGAGAGTCTGTGTGGTCGTCGATTGAAGTGTTTTGTGACTGATGATCTCAGACTTGAGTGTCATGCAGTCGTCGATTGAAGTGTTTTGTGACTGATGTTCTCAGACTTGAGTGTCTGTGTGGTTGTCGATTGAAGTGTTTTGTGACTGATGTTCTGAGATTTGAGTGTCTGTGTGGTCGTCGATTGAAGTGTTTTCTGACTGATGTTCTCAGACTTGAGTGTCTGTGTGGTCGTCGATTGAAGTGTTTTGTGACTGATGTTCTCAGACTTGAGTTTCTGTGTGGTCGTCGATTGAAGTGTTTTGTGACTGATGTTCTCAGACTTGAGAGTCTATGTGGTCGTCGATTGAAGTGTTTTGTGACTGATGTTCTCAGACTTGAGTGTCATGCGGTCGTCGATTGAAGTGTTTTGTGACTGATGTTCTCAGACTTGAGTGTCATGTGGTCGTCGATTGAAGTGTTTTGTGACTGATGTTCTCATACTTGAGTGTCATGTGGTCGTCGATTGAAGTGTTTTGTGACTGATGTTCTCAGACTTGGGTGTCTGTGTGATCGTCGATTGAAGTGTTTTGTGACTGATGTTCTCAGACTTGAGTGTCATGTGATCGTCGATTGAAGTGTTTTGTGACTGATGTTCTCAGACTTGAGTGTCATGTGGTCGTCGATTGCAGTGTTTTGTGACTGATGTTCTCAGACTTGAGAGTCTATGTGGTCATCGATTGCAGTGTTTTGTAACTGATGTTCTCAGACTTGAGTTTCTGTGTGGTCGTCGATTGAAGTGTTTTGTGACTGATGTTCTCAGACTTGAGTGTCTGTGTGGTCGTCGATTGAAGTGTTTTGTGACTGATGATCTCAGACTTGAGTGTCATGCGGTCGTCGATTGAAGTGTTTTGTGACTGATGTTCTCAGACTTGAGTGTCTGTGTGGTCGTCGATTGAAGTGTTTTGGGACTGATGTTCTGAGATTTGAGTGTCTGTGTGGTCGTCGATTGAAGTGTTTTCTGACTGATGTTCTCAGACTTGAGTGTCTGTGTGGTCGTCGATTGAAGTGTTTTTTGACTGATGTTCTCAGACTTGAGTTTCTGTGTGGTCGTCGATTGAAGTGTTTTGTGACTGATGTTTTCAGACTTGAGAGTCTATGTGGTCGTCGATTGAAGTGTTTTGTGACTGATGTTCTCAGACTTGAGTGTCTGTGTGGTCGTCGATTGAAGTGTTTTGTGACTGATGTTCTCAGACTTGAGTGTCATGCGGTCGTCGATTGAAGTGTTTTGTGACTGATGTTCTCAGACTTGAGTTTCTGTGTGGTCGTCGATTGAAGTGTTTTGTGACTGATGTTCTCATACTTGAGTGTCATGTGGTCGTCGATTGAAGTGTTTTGTGACTGATGTTCTCAGACTTGGGTGTCTGTGTGATCGTCGATTGAAGTGTTTTGTGACTGATGTTCTCAGACTTGAGTGTCATGTGATCGTCGATTGAAGTGTTTTGTGACTGATGTTCTCAGACTTGAGTCTCATGTGGTCGTCGATTGCAGTGTTTTGTGACTGATGTTCTCAGACTTGAGTGTGATGTGGTCGTCGATTGAAGTGTTTTGTGACTGATGTTCTCAGACTTGAGAGTCTGTGTGGTCGTCGATTGAAGTGTTTTGTGACTGATGTTCTCAGACTTGAGTGTCATTTGGTCGTCGATTGAAGTGTTTTGTGACTGATGTTCTCAGACTTGAGTGTCTGTGTGGTCGTCGATTGAAGTGTTTTGTGACTGATGTTCTCAGACTTGAGTGTCTGTGTGATCGTCGATTGAAGAGTTTTGTGACTGATGTTCTCAGTCTTGAGAGTCTATGTGGTGGTCGATTGCAGTGTTTTGTGACTGATGTTCTCAGACTTGAGTGTCTATGTGGTCGTCGATTGAAGTGTTTTGTTACTGATGTTCTCAGACTTGAGAGTCTGTGTGGACGTCGATTGCAGTGTTTTGTGACTGATGTTCTCAGACTTGAGTGTCTATGTGGTCGTCGATTGAAGTGTTTTGTGACTGATGTTCTCAGACTTGAGAGTCTATGTGGTCGTCGATTGAAATGTTTTGTGACTGATGTTCTCAGACTTGAGTGTCTATGTGGTCGTCGATTGAAGTGTTTTGTTACTGATGTTCTCAGACTTGAGAGTCTATGTGGTGGTCGATTGCAGTGTTTTGTGACTGATGTTCTCAGACTTGAGTGTCTATGTGGTCGTCGATTGAAGTGTTTTGTGACTGATGTTCTCAGACTTGAGAGTCTGTGTGGACGTCGATTGCAGTGTTTGGTGACTGATGTTCTCAGACTTGAGTGTCTATGTGGTCGTCGATTGAAGTGTTTTGTTACTGATGTTCTCAGACTTGAGAGTCTATGTGGTCGTCGATTGAAATGTTTTGTGACTGATGTTCTCAGATTTGAATGTCTATGTGGTCGTCGATTGAAGTGTTTTGTGACTGATGTTCTCAGACTTGAGAGTCTATGTGGTCGTCGATTGCAGTGTTTTGTGACTGATGTTCTCAGACGTGAGTGTCTGTGTGGTCATCGATTGAAGTGTTTTGTTACTGATGTTCTCAGACTTGAGTGTCTGTGTGGTCGTCGATTGCAGTGTTTTGTGACTGATGTTCTCAGACTTGAGTGTCTGTGTGATTCGTCGATTGAAGAGTTTTGTGACTGATGTTCTCAGACTTGAGTGCCTGTGTGGTCGTCGATTGCAGTGTTTTGTGACTGATGTTCTCAGACTTGAGTGTCGGTGTGGTCGTCGATTGAAGTGTTTTGTTACTGATGTTCTCAGAATTGGGTGTCTGTGTGGTCTTCGATTGAATTGTTTTGTGACTGATGTTCTCAGACTTGAGTTTCTGTGTGGTCGTCGATTGAAGTGTTTTGTGACTGATGTTCTCAGACTTGAGTGTCTGTGTGGTCGTCGATTGAAGTGTTTTGTGACTGATGATCTCAGACTTGAGTGTCATGCAGTCGTCGATTGAAGTGTTTTGTGACTGATGTTCTCAGACTTGAGTGTCTGTGTGGTCGTCGATTGAAGTGTTTTGTGACTGATGTTCTGAGATTTGAGTGTCTGTGTGGTCGTCGATTGAAGTGTTTTCTGACTGATGTTCTCAGACTTGAGTGTCTGTGTGGTCGTCGATTGAAGTGTTTTGTGACTGATGTTCTCAGACTTGAGTTTCTGTGTGGTCGTCGATTGAAGTGTTTTGTGACTGATGTTCTCAGACTTGAGAGTCTGTGTGGTCGTCGATTGAAGTGTTTTGTGACTGATGATCTCAGACTTGAGTGTCATGCAGTCGTCGATTGAAGTGTTTTGTGACTGATGTTCTCAGACTTGAGTGTCTGTGTGGTTGTCGATTGAAGTGTTTTGTGACTGATGTTCTGAGATTTGAGTGTCTGTGTGGTCGTCGATTGAAGTGTTTTCTGACTGATGTTCTCAGACTTGAGTGTCTGTGTGGTCGTCGATTGAAGTGTTTTGTGACTGATGTTCTCAGACTTGAGTTTCTGTGTGGTCGTCGATTGAAGTGTTTTGTGACTGATGTTCTCAGACTTGAGAGTCTATGTGGTCGTCGATTGAAGTGTTTTGTGACTGATGTTCTCAGACTTGAGTGTCATGCGGTCGTCGATTGAAGTGTTTTGTGACTGATGTTCTCAGACTTGAGTGTCATGTGGTCGTCGATTGAAGTGTTTTGTGACTGATGTTCTCATACTTGAGTGTCATGTGGTCGTCGATTGAAGTGTTTTGTGACTGATGTTCTCAGACTTGGGTGTCTGTGTGATCGTCGATTGAAGTGTTTTGTGACTGATGTTCTCAGACTTGAGTGTCATGTGATCGTCGATTGAAGTGTTTTGTGACTGATGTTCTCAGACTTGAGTGTCATGTGGTCGTCGATTGCAGTGTTTTGTGACTGATGTTCTCAGACTTGAGAGTCTATGTGGTCATCGATTGCAGTGTTTTGTAACTGATGTTCTCAGACTTGAGTTTCTGTGTGGTCGTCGATTGAAGTGTTTTGTGACTGATGTTCTCAGACTTGAGTGTCTGTGTGGTCGTCGATTGAAGTGTTTTGTGACTGATGATCTCAGACTTGAGTGTCATGCGGTCGTCGATTGAAGTGTTTTGTGACTGATGTTCTCAGACTTGAGTGTCTGTGTGGTCGTCGATTGAAGTGTTTTGGGACTGATGTTCTGAGATTTGAGTGTCTGTGTGGTCGTCGATTGAAGTGTTTTCTGACTGATGTTCTCAGACTTGAGTGTCTGTGTGGTCGTCGATTGAAGTGTTTTTTGACTGATGTTCTCAGACTTGAGTTTCTGTGTGGTCGTCGATTGAAGTGTTTTGTGACTGATGTTTTCAGACTTGAGAGTCTATGTGGTCGTCGATTGAAGTGTTTTGTGACTGATGTTCTCAGACTTGAGTGTCTGTGTGGTCGTCGATTGAAGTGTTTTGTGACTGATGTTCTCAGACTTGAGTGTCATGCGGTCGTCGATTGAAGTGTTTTGTGACTGATGTTCTCAGACTTGAGTTTCTGTGTGGTCGTCGATTGAAGTGTTTTGTGACTGATGTTCTCATACTTGAGTGTCATGTGGTCGTCGATTGAAGTGTTTTGTGACTGATGTTCTCAGACTTGGGTGTCTGTGTGATCGTCGATTGAAGTGTTTTGTGACTGATGTTCTCAGACTTGAGTGTCATGTGATCGTCGATTGAAGTGTTTTGTGACTGATGTTCTCAGACTTGAGTCTCATGTGGTCGTCGATTGCAGTGTTTTGTGACTGATGTTCTCAGACTTGAGTGTGATGTGGTCGTCGATTGAAGTGTTTTGTGACTGATGTTCTCAGACTTGAGAGTCTGTGTGGTCGTCGATTGAAGTGTTTTGTGACTGATGTTCTCAGACTTGAGTGTCATTTGGTCGTCGATTGAAGTGTTTTGTGACTGATGTTCTCAGACTTGAGTGTCTGTGTGGTCGTCGATTGAAGTGTTTTGTGACTGATGTTCTCAGACTTGAGTGTCTGTGTGATCGTCGATTGAAGAGTTTTGTGACTGATGTTCTCAGACTTGAGAGTCTATGTGGTCATCGATTGCAGTGTTTTGTGACTGATGTTCTCAGACTTGAGTGTCTGTGTGGTCGTCGATTGAAGTGTTTTGTGACTGATGTTCTCATACTTGAGTGTCATGTGGTCGTCGATTGAAGTGTTTTGTGACTGATGTTCTCAGACTTGGGTGTCTGTGTGATCGTCGATTGAAGTGTTTTGTGACTGATGTTCTCAGACTTGAGTGTCATGTGATCGTCGATTGAAGTGTTTTGTGACTGATGTTCTCAGACTTGAGTGTCATGTGGGCGTCGATTGGAAGTGTTTTGTGACTGATGTTCTCAGACTTGGGTGTCTGTGTGATAATCGATTGAAGTGTTTTGTGACTGATGTTCTCAGACTTGAGAGTCTGTGTGGTCGTCGATTGAAGTGTTTTGTGACTGATGTTCTCAGACTTGAATGTCATGTGGTCTTCGATTGCAGTGTTTTGTTACTGATGATCTCAGACTTGAGAGTCTATGTGGTCGTCGATTGCAGTGTTTTGTGACTGATGTTCTCCGACTTGAGTGTCTATGTGGTCGTCGATTGAAGTCTTTTGTTACTGATGTTCTCAGACTTGAGAGTCTATGTGGTGGTCGATTGCAGTGTTTTGTTACTGATGTTCTCAGACTTGAGTGTCTATGTGGTCGTCGATTGAAGTGTTTTGTTAATGATGTTCTCAGACTTGAGAGTCTGTGTGGACGTCGATTGCAGTGTTTTGTGACTGATGTTCTCAGACTTGAGTGTGTATGTGGTCGTCGATTGAAGTGTTTTGTGACTGATGTTCTCAGACTTGAGTGTCTATGTGGTCGTCGATTGAAGTGTTTTGTGACTGATGTTCTCAGACTTGAGAGTCTGTGTGGTCGTCGATTGCAGTGTTTTGTGACTGATGTTCTCAGATTTGAGTGTCTATGTGGTCGTCGATTGAAGTGTTTTATGACTGATGTTCTCAGACTTGAGAGTCTATGTGGTCGTCGATTGCAGTGTTTTGTGACTGATGTTCTCAGACTTGAGTTTCTGTGTGGTCATCGATTGAAGTGTTTCGTTACTGATGTTCTCAGACTTGAGTGTCTGTGTGGTCGTCGATTGAAGTGTTTTGTTACTGATGTTCTCAGAATGAATTGGGTGTCTGTGAGGTCGTCGATTGAAATGTTTTGTGACTGATGTTCTCAGACTTGAGTTTCTGTGTGGTCGTCGATTGAAGTGTTTTGTGACTGATGTTCTCAGACTTGAGTGTCTGTGTGGTCGTCGATTGAAGTGTTTTGTGACTGATGATCTCAGACTTGAGTGTCATGCGGTCGTCGATTGAAGTGTTTTGTGACTGATGTTCTCAGACTTGAGTGTCTGTGTGGTCGTCGATTGAAGTGTTTTGTGACTGATGTTCTCATACTTGAGTGTCTGTGTGGTCATCGATAGAAATGTTTTGTGACTGATGTTCTCAGACTTGAGTGTCTGTGTGGTCGTCGATTAAAGTGTTTTGTGACTAATGTTCTCAGATTTGAGTGTCTATGTGGTCGTCGATTGAAGTGTTTTGTGACTGATGTTCTCAGACTTGAGAGTCTGTGTGGTCGTCGATTGCAGTGTTTTGTGACTGATGTTCTCAGACTTGAGTGTCTATGTGGTCGTCGATTGAAGTGTTTTGTGATTGATGTTCTCAGACTTGAGTGTATGTGTGGTCATCGATTGAAGTGTTTTGTGACTGATGTTCTCATACTTGAGTGTCTGTGTGGTCGTCGATTGAAGTGTTTTGTGACTGATGTTCTCAGACTTGAGTGTGATGTGGTCGTCGATTGAAGTGTTTTGTGACTGATGTTCTCAGACTTGAGAGTCTGTGTGGTCGTCGATTGAAGTGTTTTGTGACTGATGTTCTCAGACTTGAGTGTCATTTGGTCGTCGATTGAAGTGTTTTGTGACTGATGTTCTCAGACTTGAGTGTCATGTGGTCGTCGATTGAAGTGTTTTGTGACTGATTTTCTCAGACTTGAGAGTCTATGTGGTCATCGATTGCAGTGTTTTGTTACTGATGTTCTCAGACTTGTGAGTATATGTGGTTGTCGATTGAAGTGTTTTGTTACTGATGTTCTCAGACTTGAGTGTCTGTGTGGTTGTCGATTGAAGTGTTTTGTGACTGATATTCTCAGACTTGAGTGTCTGTGTGGTCGTCGATTGAAGTGTTTTGTGACTGATGTTCTCAGACTTGAGTGTCATGTGGTCGTCGATTGAAGTGTTTTGTGACTGATGTTCTCAGACTTGAGTGTCATGTGGTCGTCGATTGAAGTGTTTTGTGACTGATGTTCTCAGATATGTGTGTCTGTGTGATCGTCGATTGAAGTGTTTTGTGACTGATGTTCTCAGACTTGAGTGTCATGTGGTCGTCGATTGGAAGTGTTTTGTGACTGATGTTCTCAGACTTGGGTGTCTGTGTGATCGTCGATTGAAGTGTTTTGTGACTGATGTTCTCAGACTTGAGAGTCTGTGTGGTCGTCGATTGAAGTGTTTTGTGACTGATGTTCTCAGACTTGAATGTCATGTGGTCTTCGATTGCAGTGTTTTGTTACTGATGATCTCAGACTTCAGAGTCTATGTGGTCGTCGATTGCAGTGTTTTGTGACTGATGTTCTCCGACTTGAGTGTCTATGTGGTCGTCGATTGAAGTCTTTTGTTACTGATGTTCTCAGACTTGAGAGTCTATGTGGTGGTCGATTGCAATGTTTTGTGACTGATGTTCTCAGACTTGAGTGTCTATGTGGTCGTCGATTGAAGTGTTTTGTTACTGATGTTCTCAGACTTGAGAGTCTGTGTGGACGTCGATTGCAGTGTTTTGTGACTGATGTTCTCAGACTTGAGTGTGTATGTGGTCGTCGATTGAAGTGTTTTGTTACTGATGTTCTCAGACTTGAGAGTCTATGTGGTCGTCGATTGCAGTGTTTTGTGACTGATGTTCTCAGACTTGAGTGTCTTGTGGTCGTCGATTGCAATGTTTTGTGACTGATGTTCTCAGACTTGAGTGTCTGTGTGGTCGTCGATTGAAGTGTTTTGTGACTGATGATCTCAGACTTGAGTGTCATGCGGTCGTCGATTGAAGTGTTTTGTGACTGATGTTCTCAGACTTGAGTGTCTGTGTGGTCGTCGATTGAAGTGTTTTGTGACTGATGTTCTCATACTTGAGTGTCTGTGTGGTCATCGATAGAAATGTTTTGTGACTGATGTTCTCAGACTTGAGTGTCTGTGTGGTCGTCGATTAAAGTGTTTTGTGACTAATGTTCTCAGACTTGAGAGTCTGTGTGGTCGTCGATTGCAGTGTTTTGTGACTGATGTTCTCAGACTTGAGTGTCTATGTGGTCGTCGATTGAAGTGTTTTGTGATTGATGTTCTCAGACTTGAGTGTATGTGTGGTCATCGATTGAAGTGTTTTGTGACTGATGTTCTCATACTTGAGTGTCTGTGTGGTCGTCGATTGAAGTGTTTTGTGACTGATGTTCTCAGACTTGAGTGTGATGTGGTCGTCGATTGAAGTGTTTTGTGACTGATGTTCTCAGACTTGAGAGTCTGTGTGGTCGTCGATTGAAGTGTTTTGTGACTGATGTTCTCAGACTTGAGTGTCATTTGGTCGTCGATTGAAGTGTTTTGTGACTGATGTTCTCAGACTTGAGTGTCATGTGGTCGTCGATTGAAGTGTTTTGTGACTGATTTTCTCAGACTTGAGAGTCTATGTGGTCATCGATTGCAGTGTTTTGTTACTGATGTTCTCAGACTTGTGAGTATATGTGGTTGTCGATTGAAGTGTTTTGTTACTGATGTTCTCAGACTTGAGTGTCTGTGTGGTTGTCGATTGAAGTGTTTTGTGACTGATATTCTCAGACTTGAGTGTCTGTGTGGTCGTCGATTGAAGTGTTTTGTGACTGATGTTCTCAGACTTGAGTGTCATGTGGTCGTCGATTGAAGTGTTTTGTGACTGATGTTCTCAGACTTGAGTGTCATGTGGTCGTCGATTGAAGTGTTTTGTGACTGATGTTCTCAGATATGTGTGTCTGTGTGATCGTCGATTGAAGTGTTTTGTGACTGATGTTCTCAGACTTGAGTGTCATGTGGTCGTCGATTGAAGTGTTTTGTGACTGATGTTCTCAGATATGTGTGTCTGTGTGATCGTCGATTGAAGTGTTTTGTGACTGATGTTCTCAGACTTGAATGTCATGTGGTCTTCGATTGCAGTGTTTTGTTACTGATGATCTCAGACTTCAGAGTCTATGTGGTCGTCGATTGCAGTGTTTTGTGACTGATGTTCTCCGACTTGAGTGTCTATGTGGTCGTCGATTGAAGTCTTTTGTTACTGATGTTCTCAGACTTGAGAGTCTATGTGGTGGTCGATTGCAGTGTTTTGTGACTGATGTTCTCAGACTTGAGTGTCTATGTGGTCGTCGATTGAAGTGTTTTGTTACTGATGTTCTCAGACTTGAGAGTCTGTGTGGACGTCGATTGCAGTGTTTTGTGACTGATGTTCTCAGACTTGAGTGTGTATGTGGTCGTCGATTGAAGTGTTTTGTTACTGATGTTCTCAGACTTGAGAGTCTATGTGGTCGTCGATTGCAGTGTTTTGTGACTGATGTTCTCAGACTTGAGTGTCTTGTGGTCGTCGATTGAAGTGTTTTGTGACTGATGTTCTCAGACTTGAGAGTCTATGTGGTCATCGATTAAAGTGTTTTGTGACTGATGTTCTCAGACTTGAGTGTCTATGTGGTCGTCGATTGAAGTGTTTTGTGACTGATGTTCTCAGACTTGGGTATCTGTGTGGTCGTCGATTGAAGTGTTTTGTGACTGATGTTCTCAGACTTGAGAGTCTGTGTGGTCGTCGATTGAAGTGTTTTGTGACTGATGTTCTCAGACTTGAGTGTCTGTGTGGTCGTCGATTGAAGTGTTTTGTGACTGATGTTCTCAGACTTGAGTGTCTGTGTGGTCGTCGATTGAAGTGTTTTATGACTGATGTTCTCAGACTTGAGTGTCTATGTGGTCGTCGATTGAAGTGTTTTGTTACTGATGTTCTCAGACTTGAGAGTCTGTGTGGTCGTCGATTGCAGTGTTTTGTGACTGATGTTCTCAGATTTGAGTGTCTATGCGATCGTCGATTGAAGTGTTTTGTGACTGATGTTCTCAGACTTGAGAGTCTATGTGGTCGTCGATTGAAGTGTTTTGTGACTGATGTTCTCAAACTTGAGTGTCTGTGTGGTCGTCGATTGAAGTGTTTTGTGACTGATGTTCTCAGACTTGAGTGTCTGTGTGGTCGTCGATTAAAGTGTTTTGTTACTGAAATTCTCAGAATTGGGTGTCTGTGTGGTCGTCGATTGCAGTGTTTTGTGACTGATGTTCTCAGACTTGAGTGTCTGTGTGGTCGTAGATTGAAGTGTTTTGTGACTGATGTTCTCAGACTTGAGTGTTTGTGTGGTCGTCGATTGAAGTGTTTTGTGACTGATGTTCTCAGACTTGGGTGTCTGTGTGGTCGTCGATTCAAGTGTTTTGTTACTGATGTTCTCAGACTTGGGTGTCTGTGTGATCGTCGATTCAAGTGTTTTGTTACTGATGTTCTCAGACTTGAGTGTCTGTGTGATCGTCGATTGAAGTGTTTTGTGACTGATGTTCTCAGACTTGAGAGTCTGTGTGGTCGTCGATTGCAGTGTTTTGTGACTGATGTTCTCAGAATTGGGTGTCTGTGTGGTCGTCGATTGAAGTGTTTTGTGACTGATGTTCTCAGAATTGGGTGTCTGTGTGGTCGTAGATTGAAGTGTTTTGTTATTGATGTTCTCAGATTTGAGTGTCTATGTGGTCGTCGATTGAAGTGTTTTGTGACTGATGTTCTCAGACTTGAGTGTCTGTGTGGTCATCGATTGAAGTGTTTTGTGACTGATGTTCTCAGACTTGAGTGTCTGTGTGGTCGTCGATTGAAGTGTTTTGTTACTGATGTTCTCAAACTTGAGTTTCTGTGTGGTCGTCGATTGAAGTGTTTTGTGACTGATGTTCTCAGACTTGAGTGTCTGTGTAGTCGTCGATTGCAGTGTTTTGTGACTGATGTTCTCAGACTTGAGTGTCTGTGTGGTCGTAGATTGAAGTGTTTTGTGACTGATGTTCTCAGACTTGAGTGTCATATGGTCGTCGATTGAAGTGTTTTGTGACTGATGTTCTCAGACTTGAGTGTCTGTGTGGTCGTCGATTGAAGTGTTTTGTGACTGATGTTCTCAGACTTGAGTGTCTGTGTGATCGTCGATTGAAGTGTTTTGTGACTGATGTTCCCAGACATGAGAGTCTGTGTGGTCGTCGATTGCAGTGTTTTGTGACTGATGTTCTCAGAATTGGGTGTCTGTGTGGTCGTCGATTGAAGTGTTTTGTGACTGATGTTCTCAGAATTGGGTGTCTGTGTGGTCGTAGATTGAAGTGTTTTGTTATTGATGTTCTCAGATTTGAGTGTCTATGTGGTAGTCGATTGAAGTGTTTTGTGACTGATGTTCTCAGACTTGAGTGTCTGTGTGGTCGTCGATTGAAGTGTTTTGTTACTGATGTTCTCAGACTTGAGAGTCTGTGTGGTCGTCGATTGAAGTGTTTTGTGACTGATGTTCTGAGACTTGAGTGTCTGTGTGGTCGTCGATTGAAGTGTTTTGTGACTGATGTTCTGAGACTTGAGTGTCTGTGTGGTCGTCGATTGAAGTGTTTTGTGACTGATGTTCTCAGACTTGAGTGTCTGTGTGGTCGTCGATTGAAGTGTTTTATGACTGATGTTCTCAGACTTGAGTGTCTATGTGGTCGTCGATTGAAGTGTTTTGCTACTGATGTTCTCAGACTTGAGAGTCTGTGTGGTCGTCGATTACAGTGTTTTGTGACTGATGTTCTCAGATTTGAGTGTCTGTGTGGTCGTCGATTGAAGTGTTTTGTGACTGATGTTCTGAGATTTGAGTGTCTGTGTGGTCGTCGATTGGAGTGTTTTGTGACTGATGTTCTCAGACTTGAGTGTCTGTGTGGTCGTCGATTGAAGTGTTTTGTGACTGATGTTCTCAGACTTGAGTGTCTGTGTGGTCGTCGATTGAAGTGTTTTATGACTGATGTTCTCAGACTTGAGTGTCTATGTGGTCGTCGATTGAAGTGTTTTGCTACTGATGTTCTCAGACTTGAGAGTCTGTGTGGTCGTCGATTGCAGTGTTTTGTGACTGATGTTCTCAGATTTGAGTGTCTATGCGATCGTCGATTGAAGTGTTTTGTGACTGATGTTCTCAGACTTGAGTGTCTGTGTGGTCGTCGATTGAAGTGTTTTGTGACTGATGTTCTCAGACTTGAGTGTCATGTGGTCGTCGATTGAAGTGTTTTGTGACTGATGTTCTCAGAATTGAGTGTCTGTGTGGTCGTAGATTGAAGTGTTTTGTGACTGATGTTCTCAGACTTGGGTGTCTGTGTGATCGTCGATTGAAGTGTTTTGTGACTGATGTTCTCAGACTTGAGTGTCTGTGTGGTCATCGATTGAAGTGTTTTGTGACTGATGCTGGTTGTCACGTTCTCATTTCACAAAATATTGTATATACTTCTACTTGTAATTGACAAGTTTATTATGCCACAATCGACCAGGCTTTCCGCGGTCACGTCTATAGAAATTCGGAGCGAATAATATTAGAAGGCCTTTCTACAATATCATCACTTTGCTGTCCTCTTGATCGAAATATCACGCCACAATATAGCTGAAATATTGCTAAAAATGGTGTTAAACACCAATCAATCAATCAATCGATCGGAATACTACCTTGCGGTCTTTTTAGCTGTCCGCCATTTGACTCGTGGTTGTAGTCAGTGCGTGTGGGTAGAACAGTGTTCGATTGTAGCTTTAGTAACTGTTCTAACAATTATGCAGCAATATATTTTAATCCCAGATAAAATATATTGCTGAAGGATTCAAGGTATGTTGACGGTGGCTATCCTGTTTAGGCCTTTTGTTTTCATTGCTCCCAAAGCTTTAAATTATTTGCCATTTTCAATCTTACGATTTTGAGCGTACCTGATGACTGTTATTCTAGAAAGGCGTTTTGTGCACTAACTTTGATATCTACGTTACAGAAATGAATTATATGTACCTACAGTTTAAGTTTTAGCCACGCGTCGCGAAGTAAAACTGAATTTGCAACCGTCAAATCAAAAATGAACACAAGCATCTCTTCAAGTACAATACAGTACTTAAATAATTAGTACATTTAGAACATATATAGAAAGTTTATTTAAAATACATACATTTAAAGATTAATTTTACCTGGGGATTTACCTATCTGTATATTTAACTGATTACTTAGGAATACCTAGTTACTAGGAGAACATATAAACAATAATATCGATGGCTAAAATGCTCCTCGGTTATTGTCGGAAGATTAACAATGAAAAAAAACCGGACATTCTGTTGTCTTACAATTAACTGTTATCGATTTTAAGGAATCATTCCACAAATACAATATATAACAATGGGATCCTGCCATTCGTCTTCTTCTGGTGCACAACGCAGAGTTTTAATGTTAGGATTAGATTCATCAGGTAAAGTTTGATTTAATTGTTTTTGTTTAGACATCTTGCTCATAGTAAGTTCAATACTTTTTCTAAGTGTTTTTATTGTTAATATTTGAGCATTTCTATTGCCAATATTTGTGCATATTTATTGTCAATATTTAAGCATTTTCATTGCCAATATTTAAGTATTTCTATTGCCAATATTTGAGCATTAGTCCAGAATGTTTCAAACGCTGCAATAAATCTTTCTGTTCATGATCAACAATATTTCAGAATCCTTTTTTCGAATAAAGGACGGAATTAATATTTTTTTGAAAAATATATTTTGTATATCTGGAATAATATCTTACGCTTAAATGTCTATTGTATCATGGGATAAAACAGATAAAATGGTCCATGGTACTAGGACAGAAGGAAGGCACTTAGAGTTAGCTGCCGTAAGGCACTTTAAATATACGTGCCTAAGCATAATTTGGCCATGAATAAAAAAAACATTATTGCTAAATGTCATCTCTTGTCATATTTCAAATAGCATATTAGCTGATAAAATGGACAAAACGATTATAAAATTGAGAATTTCCTTTCTTGCTCCAAACACTTTTAAATTATTTCACTTTGTAATCTTTTGATTTTGAGATTACCTGATTCAATAGAGAAACACTTTGTGTGCAGCAAATTAGATATCTACATCAAGATCTGTATTGAGGAAACTTTACAATGAAACGTTGGGCTTTGTAACTAGAGCAACACGACGGGTGCCACTTGTGGAGCAGGAACTGCTTACCCCGAGTTCACCTCCGGTTTTTAGTGGGGTTCGTGTTATTCGATCTTTAGTTCTATATGTATGTTTTGTAGATCGTTGTTTGTCCTTTTGTACTTTTTCTTATGGCCATTGTGTTGTCTGTTCTTCTTCGATATACGGATTCTGATTACTCCGTATAGGAGAATGTCCAAGTAACTCTCCATTCCTTAAAAATAATGGAGTCGAGACCCCGAAGGGCCCGAGGCCCATTGATTTTTAAGGAATGGAGAGATACGAGGACATTCTCCAACTTAAAATCCACCCATTGTACTTTATCAATTTTATCAATTATTAATCTTGTAACAAAAAAATGTCTGTGTATAGTATCTAAAGTACAAAGAGAACAATAACTCTCCATTCCTTAAAAATAATGGAGAGTTTTGACAATAGATTCACATGACAGGTGGATTTTAATTTGGTATCTTCAACCTCTTCTTTTTGGCAAGTGTATATAAGTGAATACCGTCATTTGAGATTTTTACCTTAAATCGTTTGTGGAATACATGTATAAAAGAATACACATCTAAATTGATCGACTTGCCAATCATACATACTTGATCATTTACAAGGAAACAAAATGTGTGAACAAATTCTAAATAAACGATAATATCTTTCTACTACTTGTCTCATTGTACAGCCAATGATTATCTGGTGTAATAAAGGACGAAGTCCTTCTAACGGTAAGCTGTCCGATTTTTCCTTCTATATTGATAGCCAAAAATCTGCTCACCGGAAGTTTAAAAAATAGATCAATTGATAATTTAGAAACGCAAAAGAAATCTATTTCAATGTAAAATTCCCAATTCTTTGATTATTTACTCTATGCAAAATCGAAATAAACTTTTAATAAAATTCTAATAAAAAAATCTCTTTCTATGAAACTCCCGATGAAATAGACCGACTAATGGATATAGCCGAGGTACGAGCCAGGGGACAGAACTCGTCAGTTTACCGATGGAAGAGCGGCGTAGATAAAATGAACGCCATAACAAATCGGCTACACAATTCATTCAAAATAAAAGATAATAGCCTCACCGGACGCAATTACGAACGAAATAAAAAGTATGTCCCCTAATTGTCCCTTCAACACATGAATTAAAAAAAAATGCTTTTATAAATAGATACCCCGCTAAATTACTCGTGTTTTGGGAGAAAATTATTCATGCGCAGTTGTTGAATGTTGCAGACGACGGGTTTTCATATTTGTAAACAGAAAACGATCGACAATTGCACTTGGAATCTATCGCTAAATTCATTGAGGTACGCATATTTTGTTATCTTATGCCTGTAATTGGAAAGAATATGATCTCATGGTTCTATGCATATGTAGAACACATTGAAATTAAAACAAAAACAGTCAATATAATACATTTTCCTTACCTTGATCTATCCCAAAATGTCAAAATCCGTGATGTACCTTATTCATTGAAGAGTCCAAGGAATTCCGAATGCAAACTGACACACATTTATGGTATGAATAAAGGAAAGGTTTTTATGTCATGTGTATTATATACAAATAGATATGTGAACGTAAATGAATGAATGCTCTTTCAATTTTAACAGTTGTCATTAAATAATTTACACTAGAAAGGTTATTATGATGTCGTTCCAAATTGTGTCCGGATCTAGGTCACAGAGTGACTAGAACGGGGTCATGAAAATCTGTTCCAAGTTAAAACCCGTAACAATGCATTGAATAATATATGGGCTATGATTCAAAAGGATTATTGGTGTTTAATCTGAAATATGAACATGCAATCAGCTTCATCAATTTGGTCAAATTTATAAATTATTATCAAATGCCACGGTCAATATCATCGAAATTGTTCGTAAAGGGGGGGGGTTATGGTTTTTTGTTTCGTTCAGAAAATTTATTTCGGACAAAACAAGAGTTAGAATATTTATTATTTTTGTCGCGCAAAACGCGAAATTTTGTTCCAGAATTTAACATTAGATTATATGACAAAAACTCTGAATCAGATTATTTTTTTTTTCCTCCACCAAAATCAGAATATTTTTTTCAGCAACATTGGGAATCAGAATATTTTTTTAGAAAAAAAACATAACCCCATATTCACTTGTGGAAAGCACTTCTAAGAAGGGAGACTTGGTACCGTAAAACTAGTTTAATCTCCCCACTTTTTATTGAAGTGCCCGTACCAAGCCAGGAAGGTGAGTGGTCATGTATAATATGTGTGTTAGAGATATCGATTTTGCTTCTTTTACGATTTTGATATTTCATTTTTGAATTGTTCAGACAGTGTGGGTTTTTTGTTGCTTTTCATTTTCCTACCATCAAGTGAATTGTGTCACCTTTATAGTAACTATGTGTTTTATCAGTACTCAATACTCAGGTAACATCAGTATATAGAATTGTGTCACCTTTATAGTAACTATGTGCTTTATCGGTACTCAATACTCAGGTAACATCAGTATATAGAATTGTGTCACCTTTATAGTAACTATGTGTTTTATCGGTACTCAATACTCAGGTAACATCAGTATATAGAATTGTGCCACCATTCTAGTAACTATGTGTTTTATCGGTACTCAATACTCAGGTAGCATCAGTATATAGAATTGTGCCACCTTTATAGTAACTATGTGCTTTATCGGTACTCAATACTCAGGTAACATCAGTATATAGAATTGTGTCACCTTTATAGTAACTATGTGCTTTATCGGTACTCAATACTCAGGTAACATCAGTATATATAATTGTGTCACCTTTATAGTAACTATGTGCTTTATCGGTACTCAATACTCAGGTAACATCAGTATATAGAATTGTGTCACCTTTATAGTAACTATGTGCTTTATCGGTACTCAATACTCAGGTAACATCAGTATATAGAATTGTGCCACCTTTATAGTAACTATGTGTTTTATCGGTACTCAATACTCAGGTAACATCAGTATATAGAATTGTGCCACCTTTCTAGTAACTATGTGCTTTATCGGTACTCAATACTCAGGTAACATCAGTATATAGAATTGTGTCACCTTTATAGTAACTATGTGCTTTATCGGTACTCAATACTCAGGTAACATCAGTATATAGAATTGCGTCACCTTTATAGTAACTATGTGCTTTATCTGTACTCAATACTCAGGTAACATCAGTATATAGAATTGTGCCACCTTTATAGTAACTATGTGTTTTATCGGTACTCAATACTCAGGTAACATCAGTATATAGAATTGTGCCACCTTTCTAGTAACTATGTGCTTTATCGGTACTCAATACTCAGGTAACATCAGTATATAGAATTGTGTCACCTTTATAGTAACTATGTGCTTTATCGGTACTCAATACTCAGGTAACATCAGTATATAGAATTGTGCCACCTTTATAGTAACTATGTGTTTTATCGGTACTCAATACTCAGGTAACATCAGTATATAGAATTGTGTCACCTTTCTAGTAACTATGTGCTTTATCGGTACTCAATACTCAGGTAACATCAGTATATAGAATTGTGCCACTTTTATAGTTACTATGTGCTTGATCGGTACTCAATACTCAGGTAACATCAGTATATAGAATTGTGTCACCTTTATAGTAACTATGTGCTTTATCGGTACTCAATACCCAGGTAACATCAGTATATAGAATTGTGCCACCTTTCTAGTCACTATGTGCTTTATCTGTACTCAATACTCAGGTAACATCAGTATATAGAATTGTGTCACCTTTATAGTAACTATGTGCTTTATCGGTACTCAATACTCAGGTAACATCAGTATATAGAATTGTGCCACCTTTCTAGTAACTATGTGCTTTATCGGTACTCAATACTCAGGTAACATCAGTATATAGAATTGTGTCACCTTTATAGTAACTATGTGCTTTATCGGTACTCAATACCCAGGTAACATCAGTATATAGAATTGTGCCACCTTTATAGTAACTATGTGCTTTATCGGTACTCAATACTCAGGTAACATCAGTATATAGAATTGTGTCACCTTTATAGTAACTATGTGCTTTATCGGTACTCAATACTCAGGTAACATCAGTATATAGAATTGTGTCACCTTTATAGTAACTATGTGCTTTATCGGTACTCAATACCCAGGTAACATCAGTATATAGAATTGTGCCACCTTTCTAGTCACTATGTGCTTTATCTGTACTCAATACTCAGGTAACATCAGTATATAGAATTGTGTCACCTTTATAGTAACTATGTGCTTTATCGGTACTCAATACTCGGGTAACATCAGTATATAGAATTGTGCCACCTTTCTAGTAACTATGTGCTTTATCGGTACTCAATACTCAGGTAACATCAGTATATAGAATTGTGTCACCTTTATAGTAACTATGTGCTTTATCGGTACTCAATACTCAGGTAACATCAGTATATAGAATTGTGTCACCTTTCTAGTAACTATGTGCTTTATCGGTACTCAATACTCAGGTAACATCAGTATATAGAATTGTGCCACTTTTATAGTTACTATGTTCTTGATCGGTACTCAATACTCAGGTAGCATCAGTATATAGAATATATATCTGTCAGATGATACGGTACTGCAGAGGTCGCCATCATGACATGGTTAACTACTACGGAATATCTGTACCAGAGATGGGCATGGATATGTTCAGACGGTCGTAATTACTATCTCGTCTTCATTTCCTTGCTCATGACTGACTACCGGATTTTTAAAAGGTCAATATGACGCGTACAACTGTGGGGGGAGACACTGCTTACCCTAGCGGATAGCATGGGCGCATCCCCGGTTTTATTGCTGTTCGTGTTAGTCAATCTTTAGGTTTTGTTATGTAGTGTTTTGTGGAACATTGTAAATTTTGTCTTTTTGACCCATTTGGTACCTTCAAACTTTTCCCGGGAAAAGAACCTAATATGCAGACCGAACTATGTTTCTTTCTATATAATTATTGTTTCCTTTGTAATTTGATCGTGAACATATACAAATGAATACTCATATCTGTCAAGTGGCAATAAAACGTTCAATCATTTTATATGTAACAATATAATCTGTGGATGCTCCCCACTCTGATTCTTTCATAAGATTGTCCAACATTCCCTCATTGTCTCCTGCTTGAGTTATCCTGAGGGTCCGGGTGGCTCAATGAGCTGGGTAGTTGGATTACCTAACAACTCATACAAGCCTATCACCAATACGGCGTGGGTTCGCGCCTGACTTTGCACCAGTTGCTCGCCCATGGTCGGTGGTTCTCTCCGGGTACTCCGGCTTTTTCCCACCACTAAAACTTGTCGCCATGATATAGCTGAAATATTGCTGAAAGAGGCGTTAAACACAATAAATCAATCAATTAGTGAGTTATCCTGCAAACAACCATTGTCTTTCCAAATACCTTCTGAATTTAATCGTGGGATAATCACTAAATACTTAAAATATATATTACTCAGTTATTCTATATATATAGAAGATCTACATTACACTCCACGACATAGCTGAAATACTGTTAGATATGCGTTTAAAACCAACCAATCTATATACATGTAAATGTCATTTTCCCGCGCATATCAGAAAAATGAAAACAATTAAGGATAATTTAATGAAATTAGGAGAAAAATAAAACTTTGAAGCTTTAAATTTTGAAGTTTAGTTTACATGAAATCTTGTTTTCTATAAATAACTTTTGTTTACATTATAGGTAAAACAACAATACTATACAGATTAAGATTGGGTGAATTAGTGGAAACAATTCCAACAATAGGATTTAATGTAGAAACAATCAGTGTATCTAATGGAGCTACCTTTACTGTATGGGATGTGGGTGGACAAAGTAGAATTCGACCGCTATGGAGACATTACTATCAGAACACTGAAGGTTTGTGTGTTGTATGAGTTGATTGATGATATGTATATAAACATGTTGTGATGTCTATTTTACTTTTCACATATACATGTTATTATGCTAACGTCAATGGACAGGTAACTTTATTTTTTGGAATTAAACAAGTCGGGAGATTGACGGCGGTATGAGTGGATGCATCTTAAAGTGGTACAACCATGCTTACAATGCTTTATATAAACTTTAGAGAATCCCGAAGGAGCAAACAAGAATGAACAAACCAGAAACACAGGAAATATTGGGCACAAGATACAGAGCGTAGAAAAAGTGGGCAAATAAAATGAAATTGAAGCCTTTCAAATAACAGTGAATACAAAATAACGATAGAGTATTAGGTACGAGTAGTATCTCGAGTTCATTTACATCCATATATTTTTCTACCTACCTGTTGCTCAATAGCGGATTTGTATGCTTTTTACTGTTGTATAGTTTCTCTGTTTTTGTTCCTACTCTTGGCTGAAAGTGGAGGATATTCGATCTACAGATCGTCTAGTTTAGCGATTTTTATTTATAGAGATGTGAACAAAAATGCTAACACTATATTGTACCAGTATAGACACATATTCCGTTCGCAATCGCATGATCGCGCTTGACAACAGCCCTCTCCAGATCTGTTTAAAACAAAGATTTTGTGACATTTGTCTCGAAAGTTTGCTTTCCTGTTAAGTACATGACATTAGGGGGGGGCTTTCCTGCTAAGTACATGATATTAGGGGGGGGGGGCTTTCTTGCTAAGTACATGACATTAGGGGGGCTTTCCTGTTAAGTACATGACATTAGGGGGACGGGACAATTAATGTACAAACTGTTGTGTTCTGTTGTGATGACAGGTTGTATTGTGAGTTTTCCGTCATCGAGTTAGAACAATAAAGATCTAGTACGGCCTGTATATCATTAGAACATAATTGTTCTCATCATAAAATGTCCTCCTAGCAATTTAGCAAAACGCTTTACTTGCTTGCTGTAAAATAATATTGACATACATGTACTCACTATAATTTGTCACTCTTATTTGATAGTTTGTTTGTTTTTATTGTAGGTTTATTTTATGTAGTTGACAGTAGCGATAAAGAGAGAATGAACGATGCTAAAGATGAATTGTATAGAATCTTAGACGAATCTGAAATGAGAAATGTACCAGTAATTATCATAGCAAATAAACAAGATCTTCCCAGTAAGTAAATCATACTTGAAAATAAATTATATGATATTTTATTTCATTTATAAAAACATTCTAAACTGACTGATCCATTAAGACGCCGTCATCTTGTGTGAGTGAGTGATTTCATGACGAAAACAAGTTAATTATCAATGAGATGATGATGAGATCCGCTTTGTTCTAAACCAACACGCTGAGTTGGATTTTATAGTGCTAGCTCACTGAAACAAAAGTCCGCGGGTAAATATGTAGCTCCACTCGGACACATTATTCTGATTCCGAGCCAACCAGTATTTGCTCTTTCTCCTTAATGCTGAAGGGCCCGGGTGGCACAATGAGTTAGGTAGTTGGATTATGTAACAACTCATACAAGCCTATCACCAATACGGCGTGAGTTCGCGTCCGGCTTTGTAAATTACAAAAAAGGTGCACTCAACTCGCATCCGCAAGTGATAAAGTTTACCAGTTGCTTGCCTATGGTCGGTGGTTCTCACCGGGTACTCCGGCTTCTTCCACCACTAAAACTGGTCGCCATGATATAGCTGAAATAGTGCTGAAAGTGGCGTTAAACTCAATAAATCAAATCCTTAATGCTGTGTGCTTGACGGAGAAGCAACAAATACCAATTTAATAGTCTTTGGTTTGACCCGACCTGGGCTAGAACCCACAATCTACCTCACTCGAGGCGAGCACGGTAACCATTACGTCACCGATGCTGTTCTGTAATCTTGGTATCATATGTTGAGTACTCCACATCACATTAAGTTTTGAGGGGCCGTCGTGGCCGTGATCGTATGGTAGTGGGATTTATAATTACCTATGCAATCAGTGCCTATCACCAGTAACGTTGTGAGTTCGAACTCCGCTCGGGCGAATGGTACTGGATACAACATTATGTGATAAAGTGTGTCAGCCACATGTTTTGTGGTTGTTAATTCTCATATCTTTAATTGTTCGTTTGTTTTTTCAATATTTTATCTTGCTGTGTGATTTCAAGACATCTTTTTAATATTTATAGAATTCCTATGTACATTATCATGGCTTATAAAACAACCACGTGTTAATGCTTGACCATCTAATTCTAAAACTAATATTCATTCATACAATGCTGAGATGCATATCAGGTTTACAGGCGAGGTGTCTATTGAAATAACAAGAATTAATCAAAATGTCATGGGAGGCTGTCGTGGTCGTGATCAAAATGTCATGGGAGGCTGTCGTAGTCGTGATCAAAATGTCATGGGAGGCTGTCGTGGTCGTGATCAAAATGTCATGGGAGGCTGTCGTGGTCGTGATCAAAATGTCATGGGAGGCTGTCGTAGTCGTGATCAAAATGTCATGGGAGGCTGTCGTAGTCGTGATCAAAATGTCATGGGAGGCTGTCGTAGTCGTGATCAAAATGTCATGGGAGGCTGTCGTGGTCGTGATCAAAATGTCATGGGAGGCTGTCGTAGTCGTGATCAAAATGTCATGGGAGGCTGTCGTAGTCGTGATCAAAATGTCATGGGAGGCTGTCGTGGTCGTGATCAAAATGTCATGGGAGGCTGTCGTAGTCGTGATCAAAATGTCATGGGAGGCTGTCGTGGTCGTGATCAAAATGTCATGGGAGGCTGTCGTGGTCGTGATCAAAATGTCATGGGAGGCTGTCGTAGTCGTGATCAAAATGTCATGGGAGGCTGTCGTAGTCGTGATCAAAATGTCATGGGAGGCTGTCGTGGTCGTGATCAAAATGTCATGGGAGGCTGTCGTAGTCGTGATCAAAATGTCATGGGAGGCTGTCGTAGTCGTGATCAAAATGTCATGGGAGGCTGTCGTGGTCGTGATCAAAATGTCATGGGAGGCTGTCGTAGTCGTGATCAAAATGTCATGGGAGGCTGTCGTGGTCGTGATCAAAATGTCATGGGAGGCTGTCGTAGTCGTGATCAAAATGTCATGGGAGGCTGTCGTAGTCGTGATCAAAATGTCATGGGAGGCTGTCGTAGTCGTGATCAAAATGTCATGGGAGGCTGTCGTGGTCGTGATCAAAATGTCATGGGAGGCTGTCGTAGTCGTGATCAAAATGTCATGGGAGGCTGTCGTAGTCGTGATCAAAATGTCATGGGAGGCTGTCGTAGTCGTGATCAAAATGTCATGGGAGGCTGTCGTGGTCGTGATCAAAATGTCATGGGAGGCTGTCGTAGTCGTGATCAAAATGTCATGGGAGGCTGTCGTAGTCGTGATCAAAATGTCATGGGAGGCTGTCGTGGTCGTGATCAAAATGTCATGGGAGGCTGTCGTAGTCGTGATCAAAATGTCATGGGAGGCTGTCGTAGTCGTGATCAAAATGTCATGGGAGGCTGTCGTGGTCGTGATCAAAATGTCATGGGAGGCTGTCGTAGTCGTGATCAAAATGTCATGGGAGGCTGTCGTGGTCGTGATCAAAATGTCATGGGAGGCTGTCGTGGTCGTGATCAAAATGTCATGGGAGGCTGTCGTAGTCGTGATCAAAATGTCATGGGAGGCTGTCGTAGTCGTGATCAAAATGTCATGGGAGGCTGTCGTGGTCGTGATCAAAATGTCATGGGAGGCTGTCGTAGTCGTGATCAAAATGTCATGGGAGGCTGTCGTAGTCGTGATCAAAATGTCATGGGAGGCTGTCGTGGTCGTGATCAAAATGTCATGGGAGGCTGTCGTAGTCGTGATCAAAATGTCATGGGAGGCTGTCGTGGTCGTGATCAAAATGTCATGGGAGGCTGTCGTGGTCGTGATCAAAATGTCATGGGAGGCTGTCGTAGTCGTGATCAAAATGTCATGGGAGGCTGTCGTAGTCGTGATCAAAATGTCATGGGAGGCTGTCGTGGTCGTGATCAAAATGTCATGGGAGGCTGTCGTAGTCGTGATCAAAATGTCATGGGAGGCTGTCGTAGTCGTGATCAAAATGTCATGGGAGGCTGTCGTGGTCGTGATCAAAATGTCATGGGAGGCTGTCGTAGTCGTGATCAAAATGTCATGGGAGGCTGTCGTAGTCGTGATCAAAATGTCATGGGAGGCTGTCGTGGTCGTGATCAAAATGTCATGGGAGGCTGTCGTAGTCGTGATCAAAATGTCATGGGAGGCTGTCGTAGTCGTGATCAAAATGTCATGGGAGGCTGTCGTAGTCGTGATCAAAATGTCATGGGAGGCTGTCGTAGTCGTGATCAAAATGTCATGGGAGGCTGTCGTAGTCGTGATCAAAATGTCATGGGAGGCTGTCGTAGTCGTGATCAAAATGTCATGGGAGGCTGTCGTGGTCGTGATCAAAATGTCATGGGAGGCTGTCGTAGTCGTGATCAAAATGTCATGGGAGGCTGTCGTAGTCGTGATCAAAATGTCATGGGAGGCTGTCGTAGTCGTGATCAAAATGTCATGGGAGGCTGTCGTGGTCGTGATCAAAATGTCATGGGAGGCTGTCGTAGTCGTGATCAAAATGTCATGGGAGGCTGTCGTAGTCGTGATCAAAATGTCATGGGAGGCTGTCGTAGTCGTGATCAAAATGTCATGGGAGGCTGTCGTGGTCGTGATCAAAATGTCATGGGAGGCTGTCGTAGTCGTGATCAAAATGTCATGGGAGGCTGTCGTAGTCGTGATCAAAATGTCATGGGAGGCTGTCGTGGTCGTGATCAAAATGTCATGGGAGGCTGTCGTAGTCGTGATCAAAATGTCATGGGAGGCTGTCGTGGTCGTGATCAAAATGTCATGGGAGGCTGTCGTGGTCGTGATCAAAATGTCATGGGAGGCTGTCGTAGTCGTGATCAAAATGTCATGGGAGGCTGTCGTAGTCGTGATCAAAATGTCATGGGAGGCTGTCGTGGTCGTGATCAAAATGTCATGGGAGGCTGTCGTAGTCGTGATCAAAATGTCATGGGAGGCTGTCGTAGTCGTGATCAAAATGTCATGGGAGGCTGTCGTGGTCGTGATCAAAATGTCATGGGAGGCTGTCGTAGTCGTGATCAAAATGTCATGGGAGGCTGTCGTAGTCGTGATCAAAATGTCATGGGAGGCTGTCGTAGTCGTGATCAAAATGTCATGGGAGGCTGTCGTAGTCGTGATCAAAATGTCATGGGAGGCTGTCGTAGTCGTGATCAAAATGTCATGGGAGGCTGTCGTAGTCGTGATCAAAATGTCATGGGAGGCTGTCGTGGTCGTGATCAAAATGTCATGGGAGGCTGTCGTAGTCGTGATCAAAATGTCATGGGAGGCTGTCGTAGTCGTGATCAAAATGTCATGGGAGGCTGTCGTAGTCGTGATCAAAATGTCATGGGAGGCTGTCGTGGTCGTGATCAAAATGTCATGGGAGGCTGTCGTAGTCGTGATCAAAATGTCATGGGAGGCTGTCGTAGTCGTGATCGTATGGTAGTGGGATTTACACTTATCTATGTAATCAGTGACTATCACCTCTAATGTTGTGATTTCGAATCCCGCTTGAGCGAGTTGTACTCGATACAACATTATGTAATAAAGTTTGTCGGTGTCTTGTGGCAGGTAGGTGGTTTCCTCCACCAAGAAAAGCGATATATTTGAAATATTGATGAAAGTGGCATTAAACTTCAAAACTCTAACCCCTAACTCATCAAAACATTACAATAATTCCATATACATATTTATTTTTCAGATGCTCTCAGTCCATCCCAAGTAGCTGAAGCTCTTCAATTAGACAACATAACTGGAAATCAATGGTATATTGAGGGAGCATGTGCAGAAACAGGAAAAGGACTAAATGAAAGTTTTCAAAAAATGGCTAGTCTAATGAATCGACGTAAAAAGTAAGACAGACAGCGATAACATTCGGAAACGAATATTGTGATATATTGAGGATATTAATAAAAGTCAGTACTTCGTACATACTGAAGGATATTATCCTTTAATAGTCAGGTCTTCGTACATAATGAAGGATATTATCCTTTAATATTCAGGTCTTCGTACATACTGAAGGTTATTGTGATATATAGTAAGGATAATATCCATTAATAGTCAGTACCTCCTACATACTGAAGGATATTCAGAGAAATATCTATTGTTATATATCAGGCATTTATTATTGATATTTGTCTTACATAGTTTTATATTTCATATTGTTGTTGTTATTTGTTATTTTTTTAGATTAATAAAAATTTTTTATTGTTGTCCTCTTCAGTTTTGATATATAGTTACCATATAACAAACAAACAAATAACTAAACAAACAAACAAAATATCATCAATGTCTCATTTGTCTATCTAAAAACAATTACTAATAATGCATGTATGGGTACCCTGCATGTATGCCTATCCTACTGCTGTATGCCTATCCTACTGCTGTATGCCTATCCTACTGCTGTATGCCTATCCTACTGCTGTATGTCTATCCTACTGCTGTATGCCTATCCTACTGCTGTATGCCTATCCTACTGCTGTATGTCTATCCTACTGCTGTATGTCTATCCTACTGCTGTATGCCTATCCTACTGCTGTATGCCTATCCTACTGCTGTATGCCTATCCTACTGCTGTATGTCTATCCTACTGCTGTATGTCTATCCTACTGCTGTATGCCTATCCTACTGCTGTATGTCTATCCTACTGCTGTATGCCTATCCTACTGCTGTATGTCTATCCTACTGCTGTATGCCTATCCTACTGCTGTATGTCTATCCTACTGCTGTATACCTATCCTACTGCTGTATGTCTATCCTACTGCTGTATGCCTATCCTACTGCTGTATGTCTATCCTACTGCTGTATACCTATCCTACTGATGTATGTCTATCCTACAGCTGTATACCTATCCTACTGCTGTATGTCTATCCTACTGCTGTATGTCTATCCTACTGCTGTATGCCTATCCTACTGCTGTATGCCTATCCTACTGCTGTATGCCTATCCTACTGTTGTATGCCTATCCTACTGCTGTATGTCTATCCTACTGCTGTATGTCTATCCTACTGCTGTATGCCTATCCTACTGCTGTATGTCTATCCTACTGCTGTATGTCTATCCTACTGCTGTATGTCTATCCTACTGCTGTATGCCTATCCTACTGCTGTATGTCTATCCTACTGCTGTATGCCTATCCTACTGCTGTATGTCTATCCTACTGCTGTATGTCTATCCTACTGCTGTATGTCTATCCTACTGCTGTATGCCTATCCTACTGTCGTATGTCTATCCTACTGCTGTATGTCTATCCTACTGCTGTATGCCTATCCTACTGCTGTATGTCTATCCTACTGCTGTATGTCTATCCTACTGCTGTATGCCTATCCTACTGTCGTATGTCTATCCTACTGCTGTATGTCTATCCTACTGCTGTATGCCTATCCTACTGCTGTATGTCTATCCTACTGCTGTATGTCTATCCTACTGCTGTATGTCTATCCTACTGCTGTATGTCTATCCTACTGCTGTATGCCTATCCTACTGTCGTATGTCTATCCTACTGCTGTATGTCTATCCTACTGCTGTATGCCTATCCTACTGCTGTATGTCTATCCTACTGTCGTATGTCTATCCTACTGCTGTATGTCTATCCTACTGCTGTATGTCTATCCTACTGCTGTATGTCTATCCTACTGCTGTATGCCTATCCTACTGCTGTATGCCTATCCTACTGCTGTATGCCTATCCTACTGCTGTATGTCTATCCTACTGCTGTATGTCTATCCTACTGCTGTATGCCTATCCTACTGCTGTATGTCTATCCTACTGCTGTATGTCTATCCTACTGCTGTATGTCTATCCTACTGCTGTATGTCTATCCTACTGCTGTATGTCTATCCTACTGCTGTATGCCTATCCTACTGCTGTATGTCTATCCTACTGCTGTATGCCTATCCTACTGCTGTATGTCTATCCTACTGCTGTATACCTATCCTACTGCTGTATGCCTATCCTACTGCTGTATGCCTATCCTACTGCTGTATGTCTATCCTACTGCTGTATGTCTATCCTACTGCTGTATGTCTATCCTACTGCTGTATGCCTATCCTACTGCTGTATGTCTATCCTACTGCTGTATGTCTATCCTACTGCTGTATGCCTATCCTACTGTCGTATGTCTATCCTACTGCTGTATGTCTATCCTACTGCTGTATGCCTATCCTACTGCTGTATGCCTATCCTACTGCTGTATGTCTATCCTACTGCTGTATGTCTATCCTACTGCTGTATGTCTATCCTACTGCTGTATGCCTATCCTACTGCTGTATGTCTATCCTACTGCTGTATGTCTATCCTACTGCTGTATGTCTATCCTACTGCTGTATGCCTATCCTACTGCTGTATGTCTATCCTACTGCTGTATGCCTATCCTACTGCATGTATGCCTATCCTACTGCTGTATGCCTATCCTACTGCTGTATGCCTATCCTACTGCATGTATGCCTATCCTACTGCTGTATGCCTATCCTACTGCTGTATGTCTATCCTACTGCTGTATGCCTATCCTACTGCTGTATGCCTATCCTACTGCTGTATGCCTATCCTACTGCTGTATGTCTATCCTACTGCTGTATGTCTATCCTACTGCTGTATGTCTATCCTACTGCTGTATGTCTATCCTACTGCTGTATGTCTATCCTACTGCTGTATGCCTATCCTACTCTTGTATGTCTATCCTACTGCTGTATGTCTATCCTACTGCTGTATGTCTATCCTACTGCTGTATGTCTATCCTACTGCTGTATGTCTATCCTACTGCTGTATGCCTATCCTACTGCTGTATGTCTATCCTACTGCTGTATGTCTATCCTACTGCTGTATGCCTATCCTACTGCTGTATGTCTATCCTACTGCTGTATGCCTATCCTACTGCATGTATGCCTATCCTACTGCTGTATGCCTATCCTACTGCTGTATGCCTATCCTATTGCATGTATGCCTATCCTACTGCTGTATGCCTATCCTACTGCTGTATGTCTATCCTACTGCTGTATGCCTATCCTACTGCATGTATGCCTATCCTACTGCTGTATGCCTATCCTACTGCTGTATGCCTATCCTACTGCTGTATGCCTATCCTACTGCTGTATGCCTATCCTACTGCTGTATGCCTATCCTACTGATGTATGCCTATCCTACTGCTGTATGCCTATCCTACTGCTGTATGCCTATCCTACTGCTGTATGCCTATCCTACTGCATGTATGCCTATCCTACTGCGGTATGCCTATCCTACTGCTGTATGCCTATCCTACTGATGTATGCCTATCCTACTGCTGTATGTCTATCCTACTGATGTATGCCTATCCTACTGCTGTATGCCTATCCTACTGCTGTATGCCTATCCTACTGCTGTATGCCTATCCTACTGATGTATGCCTATCCTACTGCTGTATGTCTATCCTACTGCTGTATGCCTATCCTACTGCTGTATGCCTATCCTACTGCTGTATGCCTATCCTACTGCTTTGAATCGGAATAATTTCAAAATACAACCAAATAATGTAGAAAAACAGACAAAATCGACACATATATATAACACATATATATAACACATATATATAACACACATATATATAACACATATATATATAACACATATATATAACACACATATATATAACACATATATATAACACACATATATATAACACATATATATAACACACATATATATAACACACATATATATAACACATATATATAACACATATATATAACACACATATATATAACACATATATATAACACATATATATAACACACATATATATAACACATATATATAACACATATATATAACACACATATATATAACACATATATATAACACATATATATAACACATATATATAACACATATATATAACACATATATATATAACACACATATATATAACACATATATATAACACACATATATATAACACATATATATAACACATATATATAACACATATATATAACACACATATATATAACACATATATATATATAACATATATATAACACATATATATAACCCCCCACTTTCCTGACTTGGGACAGGCACTTCAATATAGCTTAAGTTGAATGTAAATTTTCTGGTCGTGTTACATACACTACATTAATGTTCTGCAAACTAAATACTAGATTCCTAAGATTTTGAGTTGTGATGCATATCAAATACAAGTGATATATTGTCACTATTAGCATAACCATGAATTGTGTACAACTGCTCAAAATATTTATGACAACATTTAAAAATTTCGTGAATAAAGTTTTCCCAACTTGTGTGTAAATTTCATTATTTTGCTCCAGATTGATTGGTGTCTGCGTGATCGTCGATTGAAGTGTTTTGTGACTGATGTTTGTACCCTTTGAAAGTGTTCAATCGTTTTAGATTATCCAAAAGCTTTTGATTCTTTAGAATAGGTTGTGGTTGACCCTGGTCTTAAAAACTGGCAAGCCTCAAAACTTAAAGCAAAAGCCTTTAAAATGCTCACTATGGTAGGCTGGAACTTTGTTATGTTTTGATCGAAATGATTCGACCAGTTCGTAAGGGTCAACTGTTCGGGTAAGGACATTTAACCCTATGACTTCTTAATTATACATCGTACATACCATTGGTTTTCAGCATTGAACTTCAAATTATAAAACCATAGATATGATCTCAAGGTCAAAGGTCATGGAACATGAAGTTGTCTTTTGAAACTCAAAGGATATATATCTTTTATTCGAATGAGTCAAATATGGATGTACATTGATCATTTTTCTTGTTAATATTCGAAACCTTTTCTTACTAAGGAAGTTTCTTTCATGAACTTATCCGATAAGGTGCAAAATAAAGGATCGTTATAAGAGGGAAACAAGATATAATACAAAAACAAATAGAGGGAAAATTTTGCATGATTGATAGGTCACAAAACATTTTATAACTGTTACTGTGTCTTTATTGTTGATTTTAATCTAATATATGAATAGGTCACCAATAACTGCACAATATATGAATTAGTGTGACGAGTTTATGAATAGGTTGTGTTTCATATGAAGGGTTGTTTTTTTCAAACTCCAGCTGCACCACCGCACCTACATTTTACCAATAGTCACCCCCATGGCTATATCCCCGTATGAAAACTAAGATTACAATTTGTCCAATAATTAATTTTAAAAGTAATTAATTATGTGCCCCCTTTCTTAAATTCTACGAAGGAGTGTCGCTATGTCCCATTTAATAGCTCGTTGATATCGTACAGCACAAAACAGCATACTCTCTAAAAGGCCCCGCGATATCGTGGGTGTTTTCTAGTATATATATATTTATCTGTAATTTGTGCCGCATTCCTTTGAAGTGTGCCGATGGATAAAACTAAGGTCGACGTACTAGACCATATCAGAAATTTATTGGGTCAGTTCATCATTTGACATGCGCTGACCAACGCGGAAAGATATGTACTGTGACGCAATCATGCTAGGTCAATGTCGGTCGTCGCTAATGTAAACAATGCCACGCTGTTTCAGGAAGTAAATTGTAAAATGCGGTTGTTTGCAATAAAATATTCAATTAAATTTGAACAAAAGATAAATTAATATAATTCACTTTGTTTCCACGGTAAATTCCTATTAATTACACTACATCTTGGCGAGATTTCCATTAGGAAATCGTCTGCTATACGAAAATCTATAAAAAATACATGCAACATGAACTATTTTAAGATGATCAACTAAAAAAATCTAGATGTCTTGATGTTCTATTTGCCATATACACTAGCTACTAAAAAGTACTAAGATTCAACATAAACAAAGTAGCAAAGACAGTGTCGTAAACAAAATGCCCTTTATTCTATATACAAAATACAAATACAAATATTTTTATTTCCAATTAAGGAGCCCTTTCGGGCAGAACAATTCACAAAGAATTTAATACAATGATTATGGATTGATTACATTGATTGGAAGATGACAAAATTTTATGAAACAATAACAAATCAAAATTTAATCATACCATTGACATAGTAATAGTTGCATTCGAATGTATGCTATATAACAAGCACAGTGACCCATTAGTTATAAAATAATAATGGTCGAACTTCAGAGAGGTTTTATATAAATATATATATATATATACACCATACACATAAGTTTACACTTGAATTCTTTTCATTAAATAGTTATTATTATGTATCATTTATTTATTAATTTATTATTATTTTTTTTCTTTTTTTTCTTAGATTTGTATGTTATGCATATACTTTAATAGGTAAATACTTATAGGTATATGCACAATATATATTATACCACTATATTGGTTGTAATAATACAATGTGAACTTGGAAGAGAGCCCGGAGGACAAACCTCACTACCATTTAGTTCTAGTTTCTGTTAATGACATCAACAGTTTTATGACTATATTAATAATAATTATATTTTCATTTGAAAGTAACCAAATAAATTTAGATTTGTCATCCAATGATGCAAAATTTTTGCAAATATCTGAGATTTGCTGCATAGCTTCAGTTCTAAATGAATTTAAAATGGGACACTGCAGTAAAAAATGTATTTCATCCTCTATTTCTAATTTGCATAGTTTACAAATTCGTTCATTCAATGGTATATTCTGGTGTCTCCCCTTTTCAATTTCCAAGTTATGTGCACTTATTCTAAATCTGATCAATATGTTTCTGTTAAAATTATCTAAATCAAGATAAGATTCAAATGCAAAGTTATTTTTGAAAAGTCTATATGTGCGCAATTTATTTCCATATTGCTTTCCAGGTCTGTCATTAAAAATTTCAGTTTTCCAAACTGCATTATATTTAGGTTTAAGTTTTGAATAAAAGTATGATTTTATATTTCTTTTTGTAGTCAATATCGACTTAGCACTTACATTAAGATACTTAAGTATGGTATCAATGCTTGCATACCAACTTTTTTTGCTTTGTTTATGTAGGGCTTCTGAAAGGAGTAGACACTCAGATAGTAAAGTTGATGAAGTATTAATTTTAGATAAGCGGACCCAATATTTTATCATGTTTAGAAGAACTTCCAGAAAGAGGGGATATCTTCCAAGCTCACCCATAACAGCGCTATTTGTTGCCTTTTTCCCAACTTTAATTGAATATTTACATAGATTAAAATGTGCTTTTTCCACTATAAGGTCCCTGCAAACTTTAGAAAAGTAATTATCCCCTTGTGTTAATAATTGTTGTGGTGGAAAAGAGCCCCACATTTCACTTCCATAAAGAAGTATGGGTTTAATTGTATGGTCAAATATATGTAATATGGTTTTAATCTTTGGGGAGTGTCCTTGAAAACATTTTTTAACCTTGAAAAGAGCCTTCAAGCCTTTATGATATAAATTATTTTTGACTTCTGTAAAACTACCAGATTTTGAAAAGGTTACTCCTAGATATACATAATTCCTACTATTTTCTATAGGAGTATTATTAATATAAAATTTATGGGATGTTGTTCTGCCAGTGTTGTTGAAAACTAAAGATTTGGTTTTAGAAATATTTATCTGAAGACCCCATTCATCACAGTAATGTGATAATTTTGTTAAACTATTTTGCAACCCTCTGACAACAACACCAAATCATCAGCATAAAGTAGACAATGAAGTTTCCTTGTCAGAAGGCTCACAGGGCTACAACTATCATCAAAAATGTTAGGAATATAATTTATGAAGAGCTTAAATAAAGTGAACTTAGATTGTCACCTTGTCTTGCCCCGACGAATGATTGAAAATTATCTATCAAGTAAGTGTTATTCACTTTTACACTTAAGAGTGTATTTTCATACATATTTTTTATAATATTGTAAAAAAGGTCACTAACACCTGAATTTCGGAGTATATAAAGTAGGCCTATATGCCATACTGTATCAAAAGCTTCGCGAAAATCTACAAAACAGATATATAAATGTTTAGACCCTTGTTGAGTATATTTATCAATTAATGTCTTCAATACAAACATGTGGTCACTAGTACGGCTGCCCTTACTAAAACCTATTTGTTCAGGGCATATAATATTATGCATTGTTAGAAAATTGTCTAATCTATTATTTAGAATTTTTAAAAACAACTTGCCAATACAACTGCCAATTGTAAGGGACCGACCATTTAACTTGAAAAGGGGGGGGGGGGGGGGGGGGAGGTTATGGTTTTTTGTTTCGTTCAGAATTTTTTTTCGGACAACACGAGAGTTAGAATATTTTTTTTTGTCACGCAAAGCGCGAATTTTTTTTTCCAGAATTCAACAATAGGTTATATGACAAAAACTCTGAATCAGATTATTTTTTTTTAGAAAAAAACCATAACCCTCCCCCCTTCAAGTTAAATGGTCGTTCCCTTATGCCCCTATAGTTAGAAGGGTTACATTTTTCACCACTTTTAAAAATGGGAACAATTATTCCTTTTGCCCATACAACTGGGAATTTACCTGTACTTGAAATATTATCAAACAATTTACAAGTGGATCAATAATATAAGTTTGCCCAAACTTCAACATTTCATTTAATATTTGATCAAAGCTGCTAGCTTTATTATTTTTCAAAGATGCTATTGCATTTATAATTTCTTTATTTGAAATTCTATTGTCAAGCTCTGTAAAAATTTTAACATTTTCTAAATCTTTTAACTTATTTAAAAATGAAGAGTCTACATTTTTATTATTTTTACTTAAACTTTTGAAATATCTAAACCATTCCTCCTCTGGGATTTCATCTGATGGAGAGCTTGAACTAGGTTTATCTAAATGATTAAGTTTTTCTAGAAGAGACCAGTAACTTTTTGGGTCACTGTCCCTTAACAGGTCTAACTGGTCAGAGAGGTTTTTCTTATATTCTTTATATTTTAACTTTCTTGCTTTCCTATACTTCTTGAGCAAACTAAGAAAAGATCCTCTAATTTGAGGATCCCTCCTATATTTGTCAAGAAGCTTCTGTTTTTGCTCAAGCTGCCATCTGAGACCTACTAAAGACTGGTCAAACCATTTTAATTTATTCTGTTTTTTGTTTTGTTTACTTTTAATATTTTTATCAGTATATCTTACTTTTTTAATCGATATATCGGCAGCTTGACAAATAATAGAGTTAAGACTTTGATTTAAAAAAGATTTAATTTTGCCTTGAAATGGTACAGAGGCCAGTGTTGTTTGGAATTCGGGCCCACTTTCTTTATCCCAGATATATTTATCTGGCATAAGTGGGAGATTTTTGCTATTTTCTTCATGTGTAAAGTTTACTTTTAGCAACAGAGAAATTTGACAGTGGTCTGAAAGGTCAGCCAGGAACCTATGAACAGTAAATAATTTAATATCAGGAATGAGGCACTGGGCTGCTACCCCATAATCAACTACACTGCTACCTCTTGGAGTGTGTCAAGTTAATTTACCCACAAAATCTCCTGGAGCTCGACCATTTAATATCCCGAGTCCTGTCTGCACGCACAAATCATTAAAAACTTGGCCCCTCGGTGATATAGTTTGATCCATGCTATACCGCACAAGAATATTTATATCTGGTGCATAATTTTCAAATAATGGAACATGATCTGATATACATTCATTTGGAATAAAATCTGTCTCTTGGTCCCCAGTTCTAGCATTAATATCTCCCATTAAAATGATATCGCCGTCAACAGCATATTTTGTGATATCTTCTTCAAGAATATCTAAAATATTTTCCTCAAGAGAATGTGTATGTTGAATTTCCTGGAGGATCATATATAAAACATAAATAAATATCTTACTCAAGATTGAAAAACTCTCTTAGATATATGAGTCAAAGGTTTTATGCCCTTTCTGATATTATTTTTCACATAGACAGAAATTCCCCCTGATCGCTTGTTTGTACGTGCAGACTTCGACCTTATTAGATGTACAGATTTAAAAAATGTATATATATCACAACTATTTATATACATTACCCTTTGATAGACCAAGGACGCACACGTCCTTGGATAGACAAATTGCTTAAATATAATGATATTGATGTGACCATTAATTATACCAATAACTTTATCAATAAATCAGTTGCCTTGATTGCTTTATCAGCAACATAATTATATATTAAAGGTGCTTCTGAAACCACATAATTACTTGATGACAACAAAATGGGGATGTTACGTATCACAATAATCATAATTATTTGTATTTGTTCAACGATTGCATTGTTTTCAGTGGATGATGGCTTCAGTCTTCTGTTTGAAAATAACAGAGATGTTTTCACGGACAAACCTTTAATATTTGAAAATCCACTACCAAAATGGCTTCGAGGGTCCTTGGTAAGTTTTGTAGCATTGTCTTTTGTTTTGTTATTTTGTTTCAATCGTTTCACGTCACTTTATGATTCATAAACTTTTTAGAAATATTTCATTAATTTTTATTTAACATACCTAAAATGTCATTCCATGGCATCGGTCACCATCATTAGCTTCACGTCTGAAACCATGTCACTAATTTAAAACAAAAGTAGACTGCAATGGATCTTTGGATGTCTTTTTTTAAATTGTATATGACAGCCCCGCCCTCCATGCAAATTCCTAGAATGTGTTGAACTATGTCTGCGTAATAATAAGTTGTAGTTTTCTGTGAAATTTGTAATTTTACCAGATTTCCCGCCCGATTTGCAAAAGTATATCTATTTTTACCAAAAAACAAACCTTCCCCTCTGAAAGAACTGAGTCAAATTAAACCACTCATTACTATGAAAAGAAAGTTCAAACAGTGATGGTCATCAATTCCACCAATATTAACAATACGCACAATCACCTCTCATCTTAACTCACTAAACACAAAAAGACCTGGACATATCCAGGTATTGGCTTGGTACAGACACAAAAATGTGACGAGTGAAACTGGTTAATGGGATCCCAACCCTCACCTCTATGTTTGAGAACATCTATAAACAATCGATAACAAAAAACCTGCACAAGTTTTTCACAGTTTAGCAAGTTGAGGTTTAGGCCCTTAAAGCTAGTTTAACTTCGTAACCTTTATTGAAGTGCAAGTACCACGCCTGGAATGTGAGCGGTCATGTATATGTGTGTTTGTGATATCGATTTTGCATATTTTTACGATTTTATTATTGAATTTTGGAACTGTTCCGACAGACAGTGTGGTATTTTTGTGTCTCATTTTATTGTTACGTACGATTGTCTGTGGAGTCTGTGGTTTCGTTCAAATATAGTATTTGCATGCCATCTTATATCTAACGCAATCAAATTAAACCATTTCAGTAGCCCTTTTTTAATTTTATTTATTCAGGTGCGTACAGGGCCGGGATTGTTCGGAAATGGAAAAAGAAATTTCACGCATGCATTTGATGGATTTTCCAAGCTTTATAATTGGAAGTTCTATGGAAATGGGACCGCTTCATTTTCGGTAAACTTCTTGCGTTCAGGAACATATAATATATCTACCGCAACCAATGATATAGCGAATTTCTTCACATTTGAGACTGTCACTCCGCCATTTCCTTTAGCAGAACGCGAGATGTCAGTATTGAAAGGGATGGATAATACTAACATAAATGTTTACAGAGTTTTTAATGAATTTACAAAAGAATTTGAATATTTGACTTTGAGTGACACATGGAAAGTGTACTTAATTGAACCATTATCAACTGGTACCATTGGAGCAGTCAATGCAGGAGTACCTCCAGGAATCAGTGCATTTGTTAGCATTATGTCGTCTGCTCATCCTCTTCCAGAGCACAACTCGACACACCACTTTACATTTTTGACAAGTGTGAGTGTAATGCCTGGTATTAAAAGTCGTTTGTCAGTTGTGCGTATAAAATCTACATCACAAAGAGAACTAGTAGCACAATGGGAGGTGACAAAGGCTCCTTATATGCATGCTTTTTCTGTCACTCCTAATTATGTTATACTATTTGCAGCTCCATATTACATTAATGTGGTGAAATTATTGGAGTATGCCGATGCATATTCGGGTCTTGAATGGTTTCCATCAGAAAACGCTACTATTCATGTGGTCGAAATAAAAACTGGAAAAGTAACTTCGATAGACGTATCGACTATGAATCCATCGCACCACGCCAATGCCTACGAGGAAGATGGCAAAATCATTATGGATACATTTATTTATCCTGATCCATTTTTTGCCAATTGTTTTGCATTAGAAGTACTCAGAAATGAAAGTAAAAGAGACAGTTTAGTTTACCCGCCACATATCAAAAGATTCACAATTGATCTCAACACAAGAAATGTAATAATCAGTACATTTGCCGAAAATCCCAAAATTCCATTCATAAACAATATGGAAATTCCAGCAATCAACGAAAACTATCGCCATAAAAAATACTGTTATTTGTATGGAGTTGCTCTTAAATCAGACAAGAAATAATTCTCTAAAACCGCTTTAGGGAAACTTGATGTTTGTGGCAATAATGAAGACAAATTTTGGTTTACAGAGGGTCACTTCCCATTAGAAATGTGGTTTGTTCCTGCCCCTAATGCTACGCGAGAAGACAACGGCGTGTTGTTGACTCCAGTCATGGACGGACAAAAAAGACAGAGTTACCTTCTCCTGCTCAATGCCACGACAATGACAACTATAAACAGAGCATATCTACCTTCACTCGTTCCTTTTACAATTCATGGACGTTTCTTCCCAGATTTAGTATAATAATCTAACGTTCGTATCAAATAAAACAATTTGATAATATCAGTAGTGAAAATGGTGTTTGTGTTGATTGTTTCTACATATGATTATTATGGGCTACACGAAACCCTCCGACAAAAGGCAAACAAAACAAACAAAAACAAAACAAAAAACATAACAAAACAAAACAAAAGAAAATCCAAAAAAACAACAATAAACTAAAAACAACAAAGCAAAAACAAAACAAAACAAACAAAAAAACATAATATAACAAAACAAAAACCAAAAGAAAAGAAGAAACGGAGTGAACACAGTTGCTTGTGAAGTGTAAGCTGTTCCTGTTTCCCTATAACACATCCGACATGTTATTCATAGCAAAAAGACGAAAAAGGCGAAATATTCACACGAAAAAAAAATGAAATATTAACGCGAAAAAGCGAAATAAGTATTTCGACTTTTCGTGTACTTATTTCGCTTATTCGTGTAATAATTTCGACTTTTCGCTTTTTCGACTTTTTTTCGGGTTTACTCATAAATATTTCGACTTTTCGCTTTTTCGCCCTAATTAATATACAAATATACACAGTCCATATCTAATCTTTATGATAATACTGTATTATATAGAACGATTAAAATTGATAGCCTATTTTCTTCGGCTCAAAAATTGGGTTAGTGCAATAGATAAACTCGAGGTTCATCTGAGACGATGTTTAGCTAACGCAGCTAGTTATTCATGCGGTTTGTTTTCAATCAACCTTCCGTTTTGAATGAAACAATTTTATTCACTTTCACATAAGGTGTACGTAAATTTTAAGTCATTATAATCGGGTTATAATTTTGGGTGTTGGTACATTTTGGCTCCCTTTGGCCTTTTTTATCTTGGAAACCATAAGAGCTAAGATATATTTAAGAAATGCAAGCATGAAATGTCATAAGAGCACAGTAAGCTTAGAGCATCTTGTTTCTGCTGTGGTTTTTCAAATCGGAACAAACAACATGAGTAGGGGTATTTTGATGGTTTGAACACAGCTGACATCACAAATTCTATTGTTTTCCTATTGTTCTCAGGAATGTCAAACATCCCGTCCCTCACAACCTTGACATCTATGGTTTAAGCATGAGTACTAGTGGTAAACTACCAATCCTGGCCCAACCTTGAGCTAATTTCTATTGTTTTACAACAATAAAACCATTGTCTGATGGAATGTGGCTCCTCACAGCCAAACAACGAGAAAATATCACGCTCAGGTAGTTAGGTGAAATACTCGAACGTACATTGACCGTCCCGCTGAACTAGATCTAAGACACAGTACAATAGTGGTTTGTGTATGACCACCACACAGTAGGGCTATTGTTATACCTATTGGATATTTTGTACCAGATAGCGGACAAGTCCACATTCCAAAGTCAGCGGAGAATGAAAAGGTAAATTAAGAAATTATTCTCGGATGCCGGGCTCTATGCTTATTTTAACATGGGTAGGAATTATATTTGTCATTATTTTACACCGAGCGAAAGCGAGGTGTAAAATCTTGACAAATATAATGCCTACCCATGTTAAAATAAGCATAGAGCCCGTCATCCGAGAATTATTTCGATTCTAACAAGGCATTTATAGTAATTTTATGCATTCAAGCGTACCTAGACAGATTATTTTTGGGCCTGTTCCAATTACCTCCCGCTATTATTTACAAGAATATATAACGTTACAGAAACGTTATCAAAATTGATAACGATAAAAAATTAGTTTCATCTGATTTTTTTGGTATATTTATTATTTTTATTCTTTTAATTTAACATACATAAAGTACAAATAAGCAAAATACGCTGTCGATTAGATATGCCTTCTGCGCATGTGCTTAGGGTGTTCCGTGCTATATAGAGCCCTCTATTGTTTTCAAAGCGAAAGTAGCAAAATTTAAATCGTGTAAAGTGAGAGTATTTCAGATTGTAATAAAAGTTGACAACAAAACAACACCATATCAAGACATTTGAGAAACAAACTCTCGCAGTTTCTAAAAGCGATGTTACTGAAAACTATCATTTATTCATAAGGAAAGCAGGAATTTTTTTTCACGAACAGTGATATGTACGTTTCTACCTTTTTGCAAGAAGTTTAAAGTTTTTGTATGGATATTTAACAATAAATTTGGAAAAAAATATACCGTTTTGGTAGGAATTATCTGCACTTTCAATAATCCACGCTCAAGAAAAGATTATCGGTCATTTAAGCATCCCGTCGTCGTTTCTGGCTACTTAATCACTCGTTACGCATGACTGATTTCCCCCTTAAATCGTTACGCAAACCCCATACGAACCACGAATCGGTTGTTGCGCGCCGTGTAAAGCGATGCAGGCCGGGACTTCACTCCCGATTCCAATGGTATGCTTTATGGATGTGGTCGAGTGGTCTAGGGCGCTGGACGTAAGGCTAAGCGAATGGTGCTGTAGTGTATCAATGGTGTGGATTCAAATCCCGTCGAGGGAAGAACACAAATTTGACAGCTCTAAAATCTAATTCTAACACTGTTTGGTTTAATTTTCAGACGTATATATATATATATATTAATAAATTCTTATAAACCGAATATATTTATAATGCTTATATACTTGTGTCAGACCAATTGAGATAACATCAAGAAAGAGCTAGGGAGATGGCCATGCTTATGTTTATAAACTTATATGCTCATCATCTAGGGGAATGTGGGGTTTTTTCACGGTTGTCCGTGGACCTGAAGGTGTATTCTGATGCATAGTGCGGATGGTATTTCAAATTGGCAAGTTAAAAAAATGTGTACTTGTCCGCTATCTGGTACAAAATCTCCAATCCATACTGTGTGGTGGTCATACACAAACCACTATTGTACAGTGTCTTAGATCTAGTTCAGCGGCACGGTCAATGTACGTTCTAGTATTTCACCTATCTACCTGAGCGTGATATTTTTTCCATTGTTTGGCTGTGAGGAGCCACATTCCATCAGACAATGGTTTTATTGTTGTAAAACAATAGAAATTAGCTCAAGGTTGGGCCAGGATTGGTAGTTTACCACTAGTACTCATGCTTAAACCATAGATGTCAAGGTTGTGAGGGACGGGATGTTTGACATTCCTAGGAACAATAGAATTTGTGACGTCAGCTGTGTTCAAACCATCAAAATACCCCTACTAACATGCACGACCATCTACTGAACATCTTTACCAGGTTTGGTGTATATTGGACCAGTGATTTCAGAGTAAGTGTGAGTGAGTGATTGTTGTTTAACGCCAATTCAGCAATTTCAGAGTAGAAGTTTGATTAATGAAATGCTAAAGTACGCAAAGTGGTGACAACATTTCACATAACCCTTTGTATCAGGTGAGCTAAGATAATCTGATTTATTTCGCGTGCAAACATTTTCGACCAAGAAAAGGAAATAATTTAAACCCGTTTACAGACGAATAGTTAATTTCATTGTATTTCACTAATATTTTGTACAGACTCGAACGTTAGACTTCTGAACCAGGATCTCCGGAGATGATGGTATTATTGATGAATTTGTTTCATACTTTTTCAGAAAGAATATTCGTAATATATAACGGATACTTCTGTTTATATTGAAATCACAATTGGTATAAAACAGATGTTTATATTTATATGAATTACAATCTTGCTTTATATTTCAACTTGAGTGATTGATGATATGCATACAAGTGACACATATGTTTCAATAAATGCCTTCTACCATTATTAGGGACATGTTATTAGAGAACGCTGCGTTTGCATCACTTTCATATGGAAATTTACTCACTACTCCATCTCAAAACTGAAAACTCATATTTGGAATGGTTCAGTTGATATGGTATTCGAAAGCTTGTCTTGCCTATCAAGATTTCCTTGATAGATGGTTGCTGCAAACACGGAACCAGGGTTTCCTAGTGGCAAGGTTGAAGCCATGACGAAAGTTTGACTTGATAACCATTACGGAATGCTGGGCCGTTGTGGTCGTGATCGTATGGTAGTCGGATTTATAATTAGCAATAACAATCAGTGCCTATCACCACTAACGTTGTGATTTCGAATCCTGCTCAGGCGAGGTGTACTCGATACAAACATTATGATAAAAAAAACATTAGAGAATACCGAAGGGGCAATAAAAAAAATGTACAATCCAGAGAAACTGGCAACATACGGTACACAACATCAAGAAAAACAAAAACACAACACAATATGTGTTAGACACCACTATGAGGAACAAACACAACACAATATGTGTTAGACACCACTATGAGGAACAAACACAACACAATATGTGTTAGACACCACTATGAGCAACAAACACAACACAATATGTGTTGGACACCACTATGAGCAACAAACACAACACAATATGTGTTAGACACCACTATGAGGAACAAACACAACACAATATGTGTTAGACACCACTATGAGGAACAAACACAACACAATATGTGTTAGACACCACTAGGAGCAACAAACACAACACAATATGTGTTAGACACCACTATGAGGAACAAACACAACACAATATGTGTTAGACACCACTATGAGCAACAAACACAACACAATATGTGTTAGACACCACTATGAGCAACAAACACAACACAATATGTGTTAGACACCACTATGAGCAACAAACACAACACAATATGTGTTAGACACCACTATGAGGAACAAACACAACACAATATGTGTTAGACACCACTAGGAGCAACAAACACAACACAATATGTGTTAGACACCACTATGAGCAACAAACACAACACAATATGTGTTAGACACCACTATGAGGAACAAACACAACACAATATGTGTTAGACACCACTATGAGCAACAAACACAAATAACGTAAATAAGACATCAGCCCTCCTACAAACAACTGGAGGTAAAGACGAACCAAACAAACACAAATAACGTAAATAAGACATGATCCCTCCCTCCTACAAACAACTGGAGGTAAAGACGAACCAAACAAACACAAATAACATAAATAAGACATGATCCCTCCCTCCTACAAACAACTGGAGGTAAAGACGAACCAAACAAACACAAATAACATAAATAAGACATGATCCCTCCCTCCTACAAACAACTGGAGGTAAAGACGAACCAAACAAACACAAATAACATAAATAAGACATGATCCCTCCCTCCTACAAACAACTGGAGGTAAAGACGAACCAAACAAACACAAATAACATAAATAAGACATCAGCCCTCCTACAAACAACTGGAGGTAAAGACGAACCAAACAAACACAAATAACATAAATAAGACATCAGCCCTCCTACAAACAACTGGAGGTATAGACGAACCAAACAAACACAAATAACATAAATAAGACATGAGCCCTCCTACAAACAACTGGAGGTAAAGACGAACCAAACAAACACAAATAACATAAATAAGACATGAGCCCTCCTACAAACAACTGGAGGTAAAGACGAACCAAACAAACACAAATAACATAAATAAGACATGAGCCCTCCTACAAACAACTGGAGGTAAAGACGAACCAAACAAACACAAATAACATAAATAAGACATGAGCCCTCCTACAAACAACTGGAGGTAAAGACGAACCAAACAAACACAAATAACGTAAATAAGACATGATCCCTCCCTCCTACAAACAACTGGAGGTAAAGACGAACCAAACAAACACAAATAACATAAATAAGACATCAGCCCTCCTACAAACAACTGGAGGTATAGACGAACCAAACAAACACAAATAACATAAATAAGACATGAGCCCTCCTACAAACAACTGGAGGTAAAGACGAACCAAACAAACACAAATAACATAAATAAGACATGAGCCCTCCTACAAACAACTGGAGGTAAAGACGAACCAAACAAACACAAATAACATAAATAAGACATGAGCCCTTCTACAAACAACTGGAGGTAAAGACGAACCAAACAAACACAAATAACGTAAATAAGACATGATCCCTCCCTCCTACAAACAACTGGAGGTAAAGACGAACCAAACAAACACAAATAACATAAATAAGACATCAGCCCTCCTACAAACAACTGGAGGTATAGACGAACCAAACAAACACAAATAACATAAATAAGACATCAGCCCTCCTACAAACAACTGGAGGTAAAGACGAACCAAACAAACACAAATAACATAAATAAGACATCAGCCCTCCTACAAACAACTGGAGGTAAAGACGAACCAAACAAACACAAATAACATAAATAAGACATGAGCCCTCCTACAAACAACTGGAGGTAAAGACGAACCAAACAAACACAAATAACATAAATAAGACATGAGCCCTCCTACAAACAACTGGAGGTATAGACGAACCAAACAAACACAAATAACATAAATAAGACATCAGTCCTCCTACAAACAACTGGAGGTATAGACGAACCAAACAAACACAAATAACATAAATAAGACATCAGCCCTCCTACAAACAACTGGAGGTAAAGACGAACCAAACAAACACAAATAACATAAATAAGGCATGAGCCCTCCTACAAACACCTGAAGGTAAAAACGATCCGAACATCATAATAAGACATGATCCCTCCCTCCTACAAACAACTGGAGGTATAGACGATCCGAACATTGTTTGTATGCGGAAATTGTAACGTAGACTTATAATAGTTTGTCAGTGGCGTTAAACACCATAACCCATCTATAAAACTAACAAATGTAGATTTCAATAAATAATGATAAAATGGGAGGGGGGGGGGGGAATTATCAACGACCTTTCCATATGACTCGTCATAAGATTTGATTACACAAGTAACTCGACGGGTGTCACTAGTGGAGCAGGAACTGCTTACCTTTCTGATCGAAGTGTCCGAGTTCACCCCCGTTTTAGTGGGGTTCGTGTTACTCAATCTAGTTTTCTGGTGTAGTGTTTTGTTAATCATTGTTTGTCCTTTGCATTGCATGTCCCCCTCGAATTAATGGCTTCTTATTATCCCTTTAGTATCTTCAAACTTTTCCAGTTGCAAATCCGACATTAAATCAATAGTATCTTACAGTAATCATCTTGGATATTGCCCATCACAAACTTTTCAAAACAGTGGCAATTAAAAAGATGACACAGATCTACCACCTTTCTGTAACTTTCGTTTGCAAAGAAATATATTAATGCCATTAATCTTAACAATAACCACCAGAAAATTCAGTAAAATCTAAAAACCCTCCTTACTTTATATATCATTCTGTCCCAATCAGCTACATACACCTATTGCAGGGTCTCAACATTGATGACATCAAGTCTAAACCTCCTGCTTGCAATATTATATATTATCCGGTTATTTAGTCAAATAAAAACTGGTGACCTTAACAATGGAGACATCATTCTTTACCGGATGTGTTGAACAAAGGACCGAACCTTACTCCATTAATTGGATATATAACTTTGAAATTCAAATAGATTCTGACCAGAATTATGCCAGACAATGGGCAGAGTTTGAACGAGAAGACATTTATACTATTTCAGAATGGGTTAAAGCTGTGAGGTCTTTGACACAAATTAAATTAAGACACTTAACGGGTCAATGTACACTCATGAAATCTATTTGGAAAGATCCAAATATCACAAAACACATATCTTACCTATGTCAGATCTGCTGTTCCTGCAGACAAGGCCCCTAATGATATCGATTTGGTGTGTACATCACATCACATGGACTGTTGGATAAAGAAATTAGGTACTGGTATTGACAATTCACTCAGCAACTCAACACATCTACCACACTTGCAAAAGAGAAAAACCTGGACAAGGATAGTTCTGATTTGTATTCATTTGGAATTTCAACCGAAGATGATGAACTGGATTATGAAAACTTCTACAAATCAAAATCCTTTCCTTGATACAATAGGGTTAAAAGTTTTGACAACTATTTCCCACTCTGTACTAAAAGACAAATTAAAAGAATTAGTACAGAAAGAAAGAATGGCAAATGATGGTACAAATACCTTGTATTAGAAAGTGTTACATGATTTATTTATTAGATATATTTATGTTTGAAATTCACAATTACTATTTACAACAAAAATGTAATGTAAGATAAGGTCAGTCTCCAGTAGCATTATCTAATTTTGGCTACCCAGTTTAGGCCTTTTGGTTTAATTACTCAAAAGGCTTGAATTAATTGGTATTCCGATCTATTGACTTAAGCCTACCTGATGATGGTACATATCTTTGGTCATCTGTCACAGTTAACCAAGTGATGACAGTGACCATAAAACTTTTGAAGTGATGACTTCAACTTAACCACAAATGAACCCTCGATTTATTAGCTTCTTGGTTAGAAGAAACCCTCTATCAATAAGATTATGATATGAACCACAAGAACTAGATGAACGATTCTCTCATTTATAAAAGATTGGCATTGTTGTTGTTGTTAGAACATGCAAAAACAATCAATAAATAAATATTTAATTTATTTTTATTTCAAATCTAATTTTCTCAAGAAAACAGAGTTTATAACCGGTAAGTACAACCAACATGAAAATATACATTATTTCATCTTTTCCTTCCCAAAGCCCTAATGTAGGGGGATATAACCTGCCAACATTATCATAATGTATTAAACAAAAACTTAATAAAATGGAGTTATTATCTCTACATTACCAACATCTACCACTATTTACAGTGAAAATACTTTAGAGAAAAAAGGCTCTAATTGATATGACTATTTATGCATATTTCTGCTGATTTTGTTCAATAGATAAACAATATACAATTACTATCTTCATGCGAGGGAACATCCTCAACTGAAAGGAGGTTGTTTACCCCCAGAGGGCTTTATTGCCTGCAGATGATGTGAACTCACGAGATATGTTGTTTTCATCGAAGGAATTTCGCCCAAGGGAAGGCAACCTCCTCAGTGTCTACAATGTTCGATGTTCACATCATTTGACTGCAAACTGTTTTATTGTACCCATACTACAAAACAGAAGGGCACATTTAAATATATTTTATATACTTGGTCATAGACAACATTTTTGTTCAGCACAATGCAACTACATTTCTGATATGAAACAAGATTTAATAACAGAGTTGGACCAAATATATAAAGATTGTCAACAGGTTACTGTTTTTTCTGACTGACAACTCTCTACTTTACCTGCCATTGTATAGACATGTAGATTGTCAACAGGTTACTGGTTTTTCTGACTGACAACTCTCTACTTTACCTGCCATTGTATAGACATGTAGATTGTCAACAGGTTACTGGTTTTTCTGACTGACAACTCTCTACTTTACCTGCCATTGTATAGACATGTAGATTGTCAACAGGTTACTGGTTATTCTGACTGACCAACTCTCTACTTTACCTGCCTTTGTATAGACATGTAGATTGTCAACAGGTTACTGGTTATTCTGACTGACAACTCTCTACTTTACCTGCCATTGTATAGACATGTAGATTGTCAACAGGTTACTGGTTTTTCTGACTGACAACTCTCTACTTTACCTGCCATTGTATAGACATGTAGATTGTCAACAGGTTACTGGTTTTTCTGACTGACAACTCTCTACTTTACCTGCCATTGTATAGACATGTAGATTGTCAACAGGTTACTGGTTATTCTGACTGACCAACTCTCTACTTTACCTGCCTTTGTATAGACATGTAGATTGTCAACAGGTTACTGGTTATTCTGACTGACAACTCTCTACTTTACCTGCCATTGTATAGACATGTAGATTGTCAACAGGTTACTGGTTTTTCTGACTGACAACTCTCTACTTTACCTGCCATTGTATAGACATGTAGATTGTCAACAGGTTACTGGTTTTTCTGACTGACAACTCTCTACTTTACCTGCCATTGTATAGACATGTAGATTGTCAACAGGTTACTGGTTTTTCTGACTGACAACTCTCTACTTTACCTGCCATTGTATAGACATGTAGATTGTCAACAGGTTACTGGTTATTCTGACTGACAACTCTCTACTTTACCTGCCATTGTATAGACATGTAGAAACATCTATAACATTTGATCAGGCATGACCTCTCTCTATTTGTCCATATCAAAAACTCAAGGTCAAATATTAAAAATTTGTAAGCAACTTTTTATATATTTAGTAACCTATTTTCATTGATGATGCAATCGTATCGTTATCTTTGTCAGCAAAACATATTCTCCATGAACAAATATATCAAATTTATTACATATACATAACAATATATAAGGGCCCGGGTGGCTCAATGAGTTAGGTAGTCGGATTACCTAGCAACTCATACAAGCCTATCACCAATACGCCGTGGGTTCACGTCCGGCTTTGTAAATTACAAAAAGGGTGCACTCGAATCGCAGTCGCAAGTGATAAAGTTTACCAGTTGCTTGCCCATGGTCGGTGGTTCTCTCCTGGTACTCTGCTGAAAGTGGCGTTAAACACCAAAAAAAATCAAATCAATCAATCAAAAAAAAAAAATCATAACAATATGGCTTGTCTACACAACTCTGTAAATTGTCCTATGGCTCTGAGTTTTCATTGGTAGTATTTTCTGGGAGGCTCTCGGGAGGAAAATTTAAAAAATATGTTTCTAAATTGTGGTAAAAAAAATGTACATATATTCCTTTTATGAAGTAAATTCTAGTGAGGTATATACTATGACCTTCTATTTTTGTGAGACAGAAATTTACATTTTTATGCCATGATGAATACAATACAATTAAATTTCTTTCCATAAAACAATGGAAAAGTTAAGTTTATGATTAACATTGGTAAAACATTTCTCTTATGAAAACCGTGAGAACAATACTAATAAATTTCTCAAGCTCTACTGAAAAATGTATGTGAACACAATGAAAAATTATGAAAGAGTATTTACATGCACTTTGAAAGTCATGAAATAAATAAACAGATGTCCATATGTTGTATCAATTACACCATTATCTAATATCAATTATGTAATTTTAATTCAATTGGAGACTACTACGTTTTGATTTCATATCAAAACTCACAAAATATATTTTTGTTGACCACACATTTTCTATGATGATTACCAACTTTTGACTGAAACCTTTGGATGAATCATCTCATAGTTGCACAAGGTTGCCACAATATGTAAAATGCTATATTCTATGAACAGTTTAAAGATACCAAAGGGGTAATCAGAATCCGTATATCGAAGAAGAACAGACAACACAGTGACCAAAAGAAAAAATACAAAAGGACAAACAACGATCCACAAAACATACACATAAAACTAAAGATCGAGTAACACGAACCCCACTAAAAACCGGGGGAACTCAGGTGCTCCGGAAGGGTAAGCAGTTTCTGCTCCACTAGTGACACCTGTCATGTTAATTCTAGTTACAAACTGGGTGATAAGTCATGAATGAGGAAAGGACCGGGAAGTGTTTTTACGACAAGACGGTATGATACATAGACAAAGCTTTGTTTAACCAGACGGTATGATACATAGACAAAGGGCTAGAAATTAAGTCAGATTGAGATCATTATGTATACACTGTTATATAGTAATATGACTAGTAAATATCATATTCTAATACCTGTGGTAAAAATAATATTTATCTATGACCGATTACGTCATAGATAAACGTGGTCTGTGCTTTATAAGCGGCTGTTCCATGACACTCCCCTGTAAAAGGTACATAATGATAAGTATTGCAATACACAAAATAAATAAACATTCGTGTATTGGAAATCGGATCAGGCGATATAGAAAACAGACAGGGAATATAAACCCACATCCCTTGCGAAGAACCGGAATAACATATAGTATTCTTGCATATCACTGGGCCTAAAAATCACACAAATTAAAATTTCTCGAAATGTTGTTGACGATTTTGGCACGTAAACAACATGACGTCATATGAAGACTTCCAGTTTAGAACATAAAGATCCTGGTGTTTTTTGGCTTCGTGTACACCTCTTGTCGAAGTGGAATTTGTAGTATTTTCCCTTTCTTTTGAATTGATGTTCATGAATGACAACATTTAGTAATCTCAAAACATATTTGTCATGGGCATGAAACACCTTTTTGATTGTCATTTCAAACATCTTGGGAAAAAACCAGAATATTATTGTAACATTTCAGTCGGGTCAATTAACGGAACAGCCAAAAACACTGGATGACCTAGGCTGCTTCGATTTGAAAATGTTCCATAATTGTCCTATTAGAATCAAAATAATTATGTCTCCCCTTCGAACAAAGGGAGACATATTGTTTTAGTCTGATTTTTTCTTCCACTTCTGCTTCTTCTCAGCGAAGCTTGTCCGGACCATAACTTGTTTATCTTTCCAGATAGGTCAATTATATTTGGTATGTGGGTGCATGACCATAAGGTGGTGTGTTGCATACCATAATGACCTTCGTGGGACCTTGACCTTTGACCTCAAGGTCAAATAATTGTTTTTTAAATAGCATTTTCTTGTCTGGGCCATAACATTTTAGTCTTTCGAGATATATTAATGATATTTGGTATGTGGGTGCATGACCATAAGGTGGTGTGTCACGTACCATAATGACCTTCGTGGGACCTTGACCTTTGACCTCAAGGTCAAATAATTGTTTTTTAAATAGCATTTTCTTGTCCGGGCCATAACATTTTAGTCTTTCGAGATATATTAATGATATTTGGTATGTGGGTGCATGACCATAAGGTGGTGTGTCACGTACCATAATCACCTTCGTGGGACCTTGACCTTTGACCTCAAGGTCAAATAATTGTTTTTTATATAGTATTTATTTGCTATGTGGGTGCATGGCCATAAGACAGAGTGTCGCATACCGCAATGACCTTCATGGGACCTTGACCTTTGAACTCAAGGTCAAATAATTGTTTTTTAAGTAGTATTTTCTTGTCTGGGCCATAACATTTTTGTCTTTCGAGATAGGTCAATGATATTTGGTATGTGGGTGCATGACCATAAGGTGGTGTCGCGTACCATAATGACCTTCGTGGGACCTTGACCTTTGACCTCAAGGTCAAATAATTGTTTTTTAATAGTATTTTCTTGTCTGAACCATATTTTTGTCCTTCGAGATAGGTCAATGATATTTGGTATGTGGGTGCATGACCATAAGGCGGTGTGTTGCGCACTGCAATGACCTTCGTGGGACCTTGATCTTTGACCTCAAGGTCAAATAATTGTTTTTTAAATAGTATTTTCTTGCCCAGCCCATAACATTTTTCTTTTTCGAGATAGGTTGACCTTGACCTTTGACCTCAAGGTCAAATAATTGTTTTTCAAGTAGTATTTTCTTGTCCGGGCCATAACAGTTTTGTCTTTCGAGATAGGTCAATGATATTTGGTATGTGGGTGCATGACCTTAAGGTGGTGTGTCGCGTACCATAATGACCTTCGTAGGACCTTGACCTTTGACCTCAAATAATTGTTTTTTAAATAGTATTTTCTTGCCCGGGTCATAACTTTTTTGTCTTTTGAGATGTACAAATGGCCGCATTAAGGGGAGACATAAGTTTGAGGTATCTAAAAAGTTCTTCCTAGTTATATTTTCTACTTTATCTTAAGATTATACTGGTACTGTATAAAATACAAAGATATCAGAAATTAACAGCTCCACCTGGTGGCAGCATCATAAAACCAAACTAATATAAGTTGGAAATGCTATAACACATGTAGTTTCATATGAGTTGTGGATACCATAAATACCAGTTTTGGCACCTTTGGGCCTCTTGTTTGGAAAAGGATAAAATTAGAATCCCCAAAATCAATCCAATCACTATTCTGTACCAGGGATCATTGTGTTGAAATTTCAGAAGAACTGGTCATATACAACTTAAGACACTGTGATAAATAACCATTTTGTCTATGTACACACTGAAAATGACAACGACGACATATAATATGACCAATTTTTTTTGTAGCCATATAAAAAATCATTAACACACAAGTGACATATAGTTTGAACACATATGGTGATGTACAATCACTGTGATATCCATTCTTAACTCCATATTCTTAATAGCACATGTAGCACTAACTTCTGTGAACCCATGAAGGGACAAGCATTTTCTTCTCTGCCATACTCTGGTCTGTTTCAGTGTGGCATTGACTTGTTGATATGGTTAAGCATGTTTTCACGAGATATCTTATCATTGTCTGGTTCAAATGTCTGACTATCATGAATTTTTACTCCAATTTCAAAATCCCATCTGTAGCTGCTTAACTTACATTCCCTTAAATATAGATTAACAAAATAAAAGCACTGTCATTAATACTGCTGTTCACAACATGAAAAACTTGTATCAATGAAATTATGATTAGCAAACAAACCAATATTGTAGCTATTAACAATTTACTTAAAGATGATATGAAAAAAAATATTGTAGCTATTAACAATTTACTTAAAGATGATATAAAAAAAATATTGTAGCTATTAACAATTTACTTGAAGATGATATAAAAAAAAATATTGTAGCTATTAACAATTTACTTAAAGATGATATAAAAAAAATTATTGTAGCTATTAACAATTTACTTAGAGATGATATAAAAAAAAATATTGTAGCTATTAACAATTTACTTAAAGATGATATAAAAATAAATATTGTAGCTATTAACAATTTACTTAAAGATGATATAAAAATAAATATTGTAGCTATTAACAATTTACTTAAAGATGATATAAAAATAAATATTGTAGCTATTAACAATTAATTAAAGATGATATAAAAATAAATATTGTAGCTATTAACAATTTACTTAAAGATGATGTTTTTTTTGGTTTCTCAATCAACAAAAAGGGCAAAATTGTACTTAATCTACATGAATGTGATAATATTATTTTACAAACATCTTACCATTACAAATTATTACAAATTAGATTTTGTAATATTTAAATTAAAACCCTCATTTAACCTCTTTAGAGTACAGACAACACAAGTTAACACTTACCTAGCAGACGCTACACTGTCGGGAGGAGCTTCAAATGTAGACATCCGTGTTTTTAAATTGTAAAAATACTTTCTATTTGCAGATTTACTCAAGGCAATTGTCCATGGTTCTGAAAGAATATATTTTCCATTAAAAAACTGAAGTAGACAAATAAATCATATTTATATATATTTAAAATAATACAGTCAAGGTCTGATATTTTGAAAATAAAAGTTTGATATATACCACAAATAACAAATTTAACTACATTGCAACAAAGTTGGTTAAGATCACAACCTCAAAAACAATCTAACACAAATTCAATGTAATGTCAATAACAGGTCATATGCTAAGGGAAAAAATGATTCTGCAAAATTCAGTAGGAAAGAGTAAAAATTACTAGGTGTGATGAAGACACGGTAATCAGGTCTTTTAGATCTTTTGCCATATTTGTTTACAAAGAATGCTTTTAGAACATCTCTTGATTGATTGATTGATTGATTGATTCATTCATTCATGTTCATATGAGATAATTCTTGCTAAATCTTGAGAATTTCAAAAAAGGGAAATATGATAGAGAAACATGATGATTTGTTCAATGTCACATGGGACAGTCTTGACTAATCAAATATCTACAAACAACTCAAGCAGAATAGAATAAACTGGTCTTTTATTTACTGAGGTACATTTCAAATATCAATACTTGTAGAACATCTTTTATTTACTGAGGTACATTTCAAGTATCAATACTTGTAGAACATCTTTTATTTACTGGGGTACATTTCAAGAATCAATACTTGTAGAACATTTTTTATTTACTGAGGTACATTTCAAGTATCAGTACTTGTAGAACATCTTTTATTTACTGAGGTACATTTCAAGTATCAATACTTGTAGAACATCTTGTATTTACTGAGGTACATTTCAAGTATTAATACTTGTAGAACATCTTTTATTTACTGAGGTACATTTCAAGTATCAGTACTTGTAGAACATCTTTTATTTACTGAGGTACATTTCAAGTATCAATACTTGTAGAACATCTTGTATTTACTGAGGTACATTTCAAGTATCAATACTTGTAGAACATCTTTTATTTACTGAGGTACATTTCTAGTATCAATACTTGTAGAACATCTTTTATTTACTAAGGTACATTTCAAGTATCAATACTTGTAGAACATCTTTTATTTACTGGGGTACATTTCAAGAATCAATACTTGTAGAACATCTTTTATTTACTGAGGTACATTTCAAGTATCAGTACTTGTAGAACATCTTTTATTTACTGAGGTACATTTCAAGTATCAATACTTGTAGAACATCTTGTATTTACTGAGGTACATTTCAAGTATCAATACTTGTAGAACATCTTTTATTTACTGGGGTACATTTCAAGAATCAATACTTGTAGAACATCTTTTATTTACTGAGGTACATTTCAAGTATCAGTACTTGTAGAACATCTTTTATTTACTGAGGTACATTTCAAGTATCAATACTTGTAGAACATCTTGTATTTACTGAGGTACATTTCAAGTATTAATACTTGTAGAACATCTTTTATTTACTGAGGTACATTTCAAGTATTAATACTTGTAGAACATCTTTTATTTACTGAGGTACATTTCAAGTATCAATACTTGTAGAACATCTCTTCTTTCAATTATCTACACTAAAGTAATAAATCTGCACACACACAAAAATTACATGTATTACACTAGGATAGGTGAAATCTTATCAATCACAGGAATAGTTTACTGCAACAAATTTCTCTTTTGTTTTGTTCTATTTATATACATGTTCTCTTTTTATTCTGGAACAAAACTGTTCTTGATTTTTATATTTTAACTTTTCCACTGATAAGCATCTTTTAGGCAGAAGATCTTCACTACATAATAGTTGCATGTTCAATAAACTTACACATGCATGAAATACTTACCACTGGACTTTAAACAGCCTACAATCAATCAATCAATCAACCAACTGAAAAAAATGTGTTTGACAAAATTGCTTGGTTTCCCACTGTCTCAGACATTTGAGAATAAAATTGTATAATATATATACCTTTGACAGTTTTTAAGATACAGACACAGGAGGGCAGGAAACACCTTCCATCAGGTCTGTCTGGTGGAAAATAACATAATCTTGGAGTACTTGAACCCTTTACTCTCTTAAATTCCAATCTATAAATAGTTATACAGAACATTTGATAGACATCATACATTTGAACGTTTGTTTTATCACACCCTTTTTCTTTGACATGGGCTTAAAATAAGATACTTGTAGTTGTTATTAGAATCACTCTAGGGGACGTTGTGGTCATGATCGTATGGTAGTTGGATTTATGACTACCTATGAAATCAGTTGCCTATCACCACTAAAGTTGTGAGTTCAAAACACGTTCATGGCGAGGTGTACCTGATACAACATTATGTGATAAAGTTTGCCAGTGACTTGCGACAGGTCTGTGGTTTTCTCCGGTTTCCTCCACCAATAAAACTGACCGCCACGATATAACTGAAATATTGCTGAAAGTGGTGTTAAACACCATAACCATAACCCATTCACATGTAGAAACTGTATACTCATATGTTTTAAAACCTGTTATAGATTTGTACAATTAAATGACTTTAGAGTCAACTGGTATTTTGTTTTCAAGGATCCATCCAATGAATGATCAGTTGTATTGGCTCTATCTATAGAATCAGATTATTTTTTATCAATGGTGGATAAAAATTCATTATATAATTATATTTTGGCCTTTCATAGTAATGGTAGCCATCTTGGATGGAGGATTAGGCACTTGGATACAATTTTGAAAGGAGACAACCTATGGTATATTACAGCCAAGATTGGTTTAATTTAAATTTAGCATAGTGGTTTCAGAGTATACAAGGCTAACGATGATAACGGACAGATGACATGTTGCATGATGCTAAAAGTTCACATGGTCTTTGTCCAGGTGAGCTAAAAATAAAAAGATCTAACAAACATAGTATTAACAAGATATGATTATAATCTAACGATTATGAAGTCTCCCAAACCGGCCACTGACACTATCTACCCACATATCAAATTTTGATGATATCGGACAATGTTGAATTTGTACCCCCCATTTTTATGCCGTGTTTTGGCAGCCATTTTGAAAATGGCAGACATCTTGAAAATTTTGAAAACGCAGAATTGCTCCTCTAATGGTGACCTATCACTATGTCAAATTTTATGTCTCCATCATTATCCAGTTAGAAGTTATCAACATTAATGTACGAAATTTCAAGTTTCCCATAGGATTCTATAGTAACCCCCACCCCCTTTGAACCCCCAAAAATATGGCTTTGACCCCCTTTACCACAAATCTGAAAACTTTAGGATCAACTAGAAACATATATCTATAACTCCACCAAGTTTCATGAAATTCTGTCCTGTAGTTCCTGAGATCTGCCGTGGACAAGTTCATGGTGCACGGAAAGAAAGAAGAATAATAATAATAATAATAAGAAACGGAGCAAAAACAATAAGTCTCCAAACGTTGTTTGGGAGACTTAATTACCTGTAGATTAGATTAGTAAACGTGTAGACTGATTAGTGACAGATAAAGTAAAATGTCTATTTATTTATCATACTCTATCTAGTTCAAAAGGAGATACACATTTTACCTGTACCCAGTACCTGTAAATAATTATTGACCTTGGACATAAAAGAAAACGTGTGGGGTTCATTATTTAATAAACATTTACTTATTTGTAGAAAATTTCATCTAATATCATACCACAAAAAACAATTGGCACCATACCTAATTGTGTTTTTTCAGATTTTTGAGGGGTCTGCCATATTTTATCTAAACTTGGTGCAGAAGTTAGAGAAATAAATATTGACATTCAACACTATGCCCGAAGACTGAACTGTCTCTATGTACATAGTCTCTAACATTGTTTCCCGTTTATTACGATAATTTCTCAAATCAAGATAGTTAAATTTTCACATTTTAAAGTTCGAGGTTTACTGAGAACTTTAAAATGTGAAAACTTAACTATCGAGATTTGAGAAATTATCGTATTAAACAGGAAACAATGTTAGAGATTGTTTCTCTAATGAACCACTAAAAAATATTTGCTTGATTCTTTTTCTCACTAATTTAACAAAATATATGGCCGTTTTTCACTTTCTCAAATCGACGTCCAATGACATCACTGACGTATACTTCAATTGACATCACACCCGTTAAGGAATGTTTTTGAAGCAATGATGGAGAAGGGACAAGATTCCAGATGAGGGGTTCTTGATGACGGAACAGTTAATTACGGTTAGTTACGGTTAATTAAACGATTTTATTGATACAATGACATTTTGCGAAACGTAACATTTTTACGGGAAAAGTAGCATGAAATTCTTATCTCACCCACGGGTTGAGACATAATTGCGTAATTGACCAATCAGCGACTGAGAACAAAGTGATTATCGATTTCTTCTCACACGGGTTGAGAAGTGTGAAAATTGAACAATAATTAGAGAAATGTATCTCTTAAATTCAATACTAGTTGATAAAAATGTTTGTACATTATATAACATGTATAATGTCAAAAATTCTGTGACAAGGAAGATTTGTGATGTCCTTACAAAGATTTTATAAATCTGTATCAATTATCATATACATCGGTGCATGTAGTAAGCATATGAATCTAATTAAAAAATACATGTCATGCTGTCGATGTAAAAGTATGTAATAAACATACAGTTAAATGTCTATGTGAACATTTATAATAAATATACAGTTAAATGTCTATGTGAAAATCTATAATAAAAGATACAATTAATAAATAATCAATGACACATACATTTTATCTTTGTCACTTATAAAATTGCCTTATAAAACAAATTTTTCAGATTTTGAGAATTTAAAAAAATATTGTTTTTTGTCATCATCCATCCAGTTGTTGGAAACATCAAAACAAAAGTCATATGGTCTTCATTATATGTTTAAAATACATGCCATATTTTACCTCTCAAATATCTGTCCAATGTGCTCCAGTCTGTATATAAATGGTACTATGATGGGTGTCAAGTTTGGTCTGGTCTTTTTAGTAATAGACTTTACAAACCTACGTAGCTTCTCTATCCTGTAAAATAAAACAAAAGGCCCTATCACCTGATAAATATACAATATACGTACATTGACGGTAAATATAAAATTTATTTGTACGAGCTTTAGAAACAGGCAGAATAGCGAGCCTTTGGCGAGCTTTTCAGGCCTGTTTTGCAGCGAGTACAAATGAATTTTATATTTAACGACAATGTACATATATTGTGTTTATCCTGCAATGTAAAAAAAAGTCGGAAAACTTGTCAGATTTAAACAAAAAGGACAGAAACAAGCGTCATTCCTCGCCTTTCATAAATGTTGTCAAGGGTGTCTTCTTCGTGGTCCGCGTTACATTAGTACCAGTTTCATACTTGTCTGCGCCCTCCGCTGTACATAGCTACAGGGTACCAGGAAAGTTTATTCGTAGGCTGAAAAGTTTATTCGTCTAGTATGAATAAAGCAAAATTTTATTCGTATAGCATATTTGTACAGCAAATGTACTGATTGCAGGATAAAGAAGATTTATTGAACTGTTGCATATATTAGTATCGGAGCCGATGTGGCAGTGATCGTATGGTAGTTGAATTTACAACTACCTATGCAATCAGTGCCTATCACCACTGATGTTGTGAGTTCGAATCTCGATCAGGGCGAGGTGTACAACATTATGTGATAAAGTTTGTCAGTGACTTGTGACAGGTCGGTGGTTTTCTCCAGGTCATCCGGGTTCCTCCACCAATAAAACTGACCACCATGATATAACTGAAATATTGTTGAAAGTGGTGTAAAACACCATCAAACAAACATATCTTAGTATCTATTAAAAGTTGGTCTCCTAGCATTTGAACACAATAGGCCCAGGCTCATTTATATAATGTATATTCCTGGTTCTTCAGAAGATTTTTTTAATTTTTTTTCCAATTGCAGTCCATTTCAAAATTTAGACCATAAATGACAGACCTAAGAGCCTTGATTTGTGCAAACCTGAAGCTACATATCACAATGATGCATGCCATTCTTGACATTATCTTTAGTGAATAAAAACATATGTTCCTCCTTCATTTTCCACCCCACCACACCCCAAATCCTATTAATGATAATAAAAGAATAGCCAAGTACATAGATTCAGGTCAAATTTCCAAAGAGATGCAAAAATTAATAATGCTGATACTCACTCATCTAGAAAATTAACAAAGTTGGAATTAAGATGTTTTTATAATCTTATTGCTCCATGTCTCAACTATTGTTTTTCTGGTTCCAGAACTGAACAGTTTTTATGTATTTTTCAAGCAAATGATGGGTCTGAGAAACTTCTTGAATATTTACCAAAGTTGGAATTCAAACATTTTCAAATTCCATTTTTCCATGTCACAGCTATTGTTCTTCTGGTTTGGATAGTTTCTAGGTATTTTTCAAACAAATAATAAGTCTGAGAAACTTCACTGAATATTTATCAAATTCAAATATTTTCAAATTCAATTTTTCTTTGGGTTCCAGAACTGTCTGGTTGCTAGGTACTTCTTAACCTCTTAAAAAATAATAGGTATGATAGTCTTGAAGGATATTTACAAAAGTTGGAATTCAAAAAGTTTAAAAAATCCAATTGTTCCACGTCACAGCTATAATTTGGGCAACATACAACATACAAACTTATTTGACCCTGACACCAAAATTCAAGGTCATTTACCAATGTTAAAACTCAAATATTATGACACTTCATGCCCCCTCAAAGACAATATGGATAGTATAAACCACAAAAAAGTTTGGACCTGGATAACTTACAAGGCATAAAAATTAACTTGATATCAAAGGTCAAGGTCAGTGATATTATTCTTATACTTGACACTCTATCCTGTCTTAATCATTTAAATACAAAATAAATCATTAAAGTAATTTTTTCAAAGGCACAGCAAATTAAACGTTGACATTAATTCAAGAGTATATGAGAATAAACATGGATGTAATTCAAGTGTTTTCTAGGTTCTATTTACTTCAAAGATATTGATGAGATTAAACATGGATCTAATTCAAGTGTTTTTTAGCTTCTATTTACTTCAAAGATATTGATGAGATTAAACATGGATCTAATTCAAGTGTTTTCTAGGTTCTATTTACTTCAAAGATATTGATGAGATTAAACATGGATCTAATTCAAGTGTTTTTAGGTTCTATTTACTTCAAAGATATTGATGAGATTAAACATGGATCTAATTCAAGTGTTTTTTAGGTTCTATTTACTTCAAAGATATTGATGAGATTAAACATGGATCTAATTCAAGAGATTAAAAGATATAACATGGAGTTTCTCATGTTAATTTACATCCATATCCTTTCTTACTAACCTTATTCAAGGGTTTAAGAGATTCTCTTTACCACAAGAATTGTTTTCTGAAATTTGATTGGAATACACAATTTGACCATTCTAACTACAACTGACCTGTCAGTATAGTGAAGTTTTCTAACATCATTACCATACAAGAACAAGGCATCTAAAGCATGAACAGTCATCAATCTCTTCTGTCCCATACCCTAAAAAATAATATCTAGAGATAAAAATGCTTGTAATAATTTTTTGATGTCCACATTCCATCCCAGAATATCCAGTATTATCTACAAAGTGCTGCATAAGTAGGTAAGTAATTTCTATTTAAAGTTGGACACATACAAATACAACATAGAACATTGTTCTTTAACAGCACAAATCCCTGTATATGCTTTCTCAATGTCATTTCTGTCTACCCAAAACATTTGCAATACTATTTTAACAGCAATGCATTACATATTAATCAAACCATAATGAGTGCATACACGTATGTTAACACATAAATACTGGAATTCTTCAAAAATTGAAATGTCAATGTGAAAAATAAGTTAAAGACAGCACAAAATTTGCCATTATAAATTAGGCAATCCCTGATTTCTATTTCTATTTCTAGGAGTGATTCAGCACCTATGGAATGTGAGCAGGGGGGGGGGGGGGGGTTATGGTGTCTAATGTCACTTTCAACATTATTTCAGTTATATGGTGGCGGTCAGCTTTTATTAGTGGAGAAAACGCCGGAGTACCCGGAAAAAACCACCGACCTATCACAAGGCACTGACAAACTTTACCACATAATGTTGTATTGAGTACATCTTACCATGAACGGGGTTCAAACTCACAACTTTAGAGGTGATAGGCACTGATTGTACAGGTAGTCGTAAATCCAACTACCATACGATCACGACCATGACGGCCCCTCTATGGAATATGAGGTTGTCAATCTACAGTAGTTAATGATATTATCCTGTATAAACTTCATCAAAGTCTGCTTTCCTACTTTTGATTTAATTTATACATTGGAACCTGTCTAATCCAACATACCATGGGACCAGGGAAATGTGTCGGATTGTACAGGATGTCGAAATACTCAGGTTTTATTTTAGTTAACAGTAATACTTTGGGACCATAAATTTTGGTCGGATGTCACATGATGTCGGAAAACTCAGGTGCTGGATTGCACAAGTTCCACTGTATAATATATAATATGCATATCAAGAGTTGTCACCCAATGAAGTCATTTTAATTTGAAGGCATTTAATAAGAATATTAAAAGTATCATATGTCAAAATATTTATTTGGAAAAACAACGAAATCATATGTAAACCAGAAAATGACCATTAAATTATAAAATTTAAGAAAAATAAAAGTTTGAATACCTCTCCTTTCAACTCCTGTACAAATTCAACTTCTAGAAGTGTTCTAAATGGAAGTTCCATGTGTATGTTATCCTCATCAAGCTTTTTCCATTTACCTCGACCATCCCATTTAAATACATGTGACCTCTGAAATATAAATTATTACAAAATATGACCCTGTTATTCTACTGTGAGTACCTTCCCCGAATGTCAACTTTCTTAAAATGATATATGGTACATACTGTGGTTTTAACAATTATAATCTATTAAATTGAGGTCCATGTTTATGTAGTTGTTTCTTTATGTGTGTAGTCTTTAAAGGGTTTGTTATTCTTTATTTATATGTACATGTATCTGTATTAACATTGGCAATCCATTTATCAAGAGGGGGTGGGATCCCATTAATTAGTCTAAACTCCTCATATTTTTGTGTCTGTCCAGAGCAAGAACCCATGATCATGTCATGGTCTTTAATATGTTCAATGATTTGAGATGAGTGGTAGCTATTTGTTTTGTGATATTGGTGGAAAAGTTGACTGTCACTGTTTAAACTTTATTTTTATAGTAATATTGTCATTGTACAAAGTTGTACACGAGATACAATAAAACAGCTGATCCTATTCTGAAATATGTTTTGTCCTAGTGCTTACATATAATTAAATATCAGTATATATTTGAAAAATGCTGAAGTTGTTGCAAAGCAAAAATTAATTAAGAAATGATAACAAAATAACTGATAAAAAGTGGGTTTAAAAAAAAAAAAATTACATGCATCTAACTATCAAATAAATAGGCTGGTGAGAAAATATGGGAACTTCAATCAATGAGAGATAACTGAAAAAAACAAATCTTATAAAATTTTGTAGATCAAATCTTTCATCTTTGAGTTGATTGACTATATTTATTTCTCAGGTGTCGCCTGTTTTCATTAATCCTTTCCAGTGTATATAGAGAATAGAAGTAGGTAGGATGGTTTATGGTTTGTTTATGGTGTTTAATGCCACTTTCAACAATAATTCAGTTATATCATGGCGGTCGGTTTTATTGGTGGAGGAAACCGCAGACCTGAAGCAAGTCACTGACAAACTTTATCATATAATGTTGTATCGAGTACACCTTGCCTCAGCGGGATTCCAACTCACAACATTAGTGGTGATAGGCACTGATAGCATAGGTAGTAATAAATCCAACAAGATATGATTATAATCTAATGATTATGAGGTCTCCCAAACCGGCCACAGACAACAGGTTTAAAAAATAAATTAAAAGCTACCTCTGAAATCGAACAATGTTGAATTTTTGCGGTATTGTGGCGGTCATTTTGAAAATGGAGACCAGTAGAAATTTTTCAATGTCGGGAATCAATTCAGGACGTTGAAATCGAACAATGTTGAATTTGTGCGGTATTGTGGTGGCCATTTTGAAAATGGCGACCGGTAGAAATTTTTCGATGTCAGGAATCATTTCGGGACATCATAATCTACCCACTATGAAATGTCGTTGAAATCGGACAATGTTGAATTTGTGCGGTATTGTGGTGGCCATTTTAAAAATGGCAACCTGTAGAAATTTTTCGATGTCAGGAATCAATTCGGGACATCATAATCTACCCACAAATGAAATGGCGTTGAAATCGGACAATGTTGAATTTGTGCAGTATTGTGGTGGCCATTTTGAAAATGGCAACCGGTAGAAATTTTTCAATGTCGGCAATCAATTCGGGACATCATTATCTACCCACATATCAAATTTTGATGATATCGGACAATGTTGAATTTTTGCGGTATTGTGGTGGTCATTTTGAAAATGGCGACCGGTAGAAATTTTTCAATGTTGGGAATCAATTCGGGACATCATTATCTACCCACATATCAAATTTTGATGATATCGGGCAATGTTGAATTTTTACAGCCCATTTTTTATACAGTGTTTTTTTGGCAGCCATTTTGAAAATGGCAGACATCTCGAAAATTGCTCCTCTAATGGTGACCTATCACTATGTCAAATTTTATGTCTCTATCATTATTCATTTAGAAGATATCAACATTAATGTACGAAATTTCAACTTTCCCATAGGATTCTATAGTAACCCCTACCCCCTTTGAACCCCTCAAAATATGACTTTGACCCCCTTTACCACAAAGCTGAAAACTTTAGGACCAACTAGAAACATATATCTATAACTCCACAAAGTTTCATGAAATTCTGTCCAGTAGTTCCTGAGATCTGCCGTGGACAAGTTCATGGTCCGTGGAAAGAAAGGAGAAAGAGAAAGAGAAAGAGAAGAATAATAATAATAATAATAATAATAAGAAACGGAGCAAAAACAATAAGTCTTAATTAACATACAATCATGACCACGACAACTAACTAGGTAGGATGGTCAATACAAAATCAATATTGTCCTTGTACTGAAAATGAAAATATTCTGGTTTTTTAATCAAAAAGCACACTTTGGTTGGTAAAAAGAAATAGACCCCTAACTCTATAAATACATTATAATTAACAGAAGATTATAAAAACTTGCCCCACAGCCTAACATATACCATCTCTTCCTCTCAGCATTGCCATTGACATAACATCTGTAATCAAAGGGACTCTTTATTTTATGTAGATCTGTTGGTGTCAACTTATCTATATTATATGTAACATAATCTGTGTCTTCTTTCTATATGGTGGGTTAAATAAAATAAAATTTGTTTTAAAATGTGCATTTTAATACAATGGAAAGATATCTACATAAGAATTGTTCTGACCTTGACTACAAAGGTCATACAGGAGTAGAGATGACATTATAAAACATGTATGGTTGGTTTATGGTGTTTAATGCCACTTTCCACAATATTTCAGTTATATCATGGTGGTCATTTTTATTGGTGGAGGAAACCGGAGTACCCAGAGGAAACCACCAGCCTGTCACAAGTCACTGACAAACTTTATCACATAATGTTGTATTAAGTACATCTTGCCATGAATGGGGTTTGAGCTCAAGGCATTAGTGGTGATAAGCACTGATTGCACAGGTAATTGTAAATACAACTACCATACGATCACGACCACGACAGCCCTTAAAACATATATGTTTAGACTGCAATCCTATAATTTGTTTTACAATAAAGGTATACAAATAATGTTTTGCTTTATTTGTCTAGTATTGAAACTAGAACTGTGAGTGACCTCACTGAGTGATACCCCCCGCTTGCAATACTATGATGTTCAAACTTTGGAATACAGGTATATTAGCAAGTTAATTATCTCCCCTTCTAAATTTTAGACAGCAACGGTATTCCTTCCTGCACATCTGCAGGTTGTGTACTACAACTGTGTAAAGTTTCATAAAAATTCAATAAGCAGTTTAGTAGGAGTTGCGCTTACAAGGTACACGACCCCCCTTTTCGTCAAGTATAAGTTGAATTATCTCCCCTTCTAAATTTTAGACAGCAACGGTATTACTTCATGCACATCTGCAGGTTGTGTACTACAACTGTGTAAAGTTTCATAAAAATTCAATAAGCAGTTTAGGAGGAGTTGCACTTACAAGGTACATGGACAGACGGACAGGGTGATTCCTATATACCCCCTCAAAACTTTGTTTGCGGGGGGTATAATAACAATCTGCTGGTACTTGATTCATATAGAACAAACGGTACAAGTCTAGTGTGGATGTAACAGATGACAATCTTTAAAACAATTGCTGTGATGCTTGTTTCTGCTCTTTTCAGTACAATTTAGCAGTTGATTTGGACATTTTCACATAGCATGATAAACACAATGTACATACATTGTCTGTAAAAATATAATTTATTTACACTGGTCGCCTTTCTACCTGTTTCTAAAGCTTGTACAAATATTGTACATCTATTTCATCATAAATAGACAATATTCCATATTGCAGATATTATAGGTCATTTCAATTTGATAAATCCAGTTTCTTTTTCTATTTTGAGACTACATCCATAAACTTACTGCCATGAGGTCTGCAAATGCACTATCAGGTTTCTGTTTTGATGGAGCTGTTCTCACTTCATCTGGAACCTGTCAAAACAAAATAAGAAAATAGAGTAGAACCTCATTATCTCAAACTAGAATCATTTGCTTTTCTAGATAAGTCAAAATGAAATTATATCCACAGTAAAGTAGTAATAAATTTACCATTGAAAATTGTGCAGTTGCATAAAATGTAGTTAAATATATTTATATAGTCTGAAAGAACTTAGGTTCATGTATACAAATCTTTATTGACATATTTGTATTCGTGAATTCCAAATTTATGAAGGTATCAATATATAAATTAAATAGTCTTAAATATTGTCAGAATTTTAACGTTACCTGCCATTTCTCTAAACATTCACTCCTTACTTCTGATTGTCTTGCTTCATATAATTCTCTAAAACAATTTAAAAAAAAATTAATTAAAAAAAGATTACAAATTTAAGAAATGTACTTTAACAACTTTATTCTTTTAGATATTAATTAGTAAATACAGTAATGGGGTAGAATAAGGCATTGTAAATACAGTAATGGGGTAGAATAAGGCATTGTAAATACAGTAATGGGGTAGAATAAGGCATTGTAAATACAGTAATGGGATAGAATAAGGCATTGTAAATACAGTAATGGGGTAGAATAAGGCATTGTAAATACAGTAATGGGGTAGAATAAGGCATTGCAAATACAGTAATGGGGTAGAATAAGGCATTGTAAATACAGTAATGGGATAGAATAAGGCATTGTAAATACAGTAATGGGGTAGAATAAGGCATTGTAAATACAGTAATGGGGTAGAATAAGGCATTGTAAATACAGTAATGAGGTAGAATAAGGCATTGCAAATACAGTAATGGGGTAGAATAAGGCATTGTAAATACAGTAATGAGGTAGAATAAGGCATTGTAAATACAGTAATGGGATAGAATAAGGCATTGTAAATACAGTAATGGGATAGAATAAGACATTGTAAATACAGTAATGATGTAGAATAAGGCATTGTAAATACAGTAATGGGATAGAATAAGACATTGTAAATACAGTAATGGGATAGAATAAGACATTGTAAATACAGTAATGGGGTAGAATAAGGCATTGTTAATACAGTAATGGGGTAGAATAAGGCATTGTAAATACAGTAATGGGGTAGAATAAGGCATTGCAAATACAGTAATGGGGTAGAATAAGGCATTGTAAATACAGTAATGAGGTAGAATAAGGCATTGTAAATACAGTAATGGGATATAATAAGGCATTGTAAATACAGTAATGGGATAGAATAAGACATTGTAAATACAGTAATGGGGTAGAATAAGGCATTGCAAATACAGTAATGGGGTAGAATAAGGCATTGTAAATACAGTAATGGGGTAGAATAAGGCATTGTAAATACAGTAATGGGGTAGAATAAGGCATTGTAAATACAGTAATGGGGTAGAATAAGGCATTGTAAATACAGTAATATGTTAATAGTTGGTGAGGTAACAATTTGAATTTTCTCAAGAAATGCATGTGATTTTATATAAAAAAAATATCATTTCAAGATCAGTCTAAAAAGTGTCTTCAACACAGTTCTCATCCATTTATTGCTGAAAAAAATGCCTTTGAAACAATAATAATGAACTTTTTGACACACTGAAATTTTCAACACAATCCAATCAAAATCAATGTTAAAAATAGTGTTGCATTATATAAATTTATTGACGATCCATGCAAAATGTAAATGTGCGAATATTCTGAGGACTTTAGTAGTTTAACTCTTTACTTATTAAACCAGGATTGTCAACATCCGTTGTTGGCTACGAGTGGTTTTCCTCAACATCCCAGAGAACTTTGGTAAGTTTTGATAAATTGTGTCTTCCTTTGTAACAAAATAAATTTAATCTACAAAATTATTATAAACTTTGCACTATACTTACGTATTTTGTGTAAAAGTTTGAATTTTCTTTAATCCTGCAATCTGCATTTTTCCTAACCTGAAATAAAAAATAATAATAATTTGATTCTTTGTGATTCGTTTTTTATACATTAATAAAAAGAAATTCATACACAAAAAAAATGTAAATTTCATAACATTAACCAATATGGCATATGCTTAAGATGACTTAATACATGTAACAACATCTCATACTAATCTCGGGGACCGTCGTGGTCATGATCGCATGGTAGTTGGATTTATAACTACCTATGCAATCAGTGTTTATCACCATTAACGGTGTGAGTTCGAATCCCACCCAAGCGAGGTGTACTTGATTCAACATTATGTACTAAAATTTGTCAATGACTTGCAACAGGTCAGTGGTTTTCTCCTTGTACTCTGGTTTCTTCCACCAATAAAACTGACTGCCACGATATAACTGAAATATTGTTGAAAGTGGTGTTAAGCACCATAAACCCCCCTTAAAATAAATCCCTTTTAATAAAGCTAATCTATACACAGTATACTTACGTGTTATTAGAGTTGAACATATAAGTAAAGAATTGCTCATCTTCTTCTAACACCTCATATGGTACTATTTCATTGATATCATCTGTTGACGTAGAAACCAATAATTTATTCAGATCTAAATTGATTTCATGAAAATATTGTCGTACTGTATCCATATCACTTGATAGATTTTTGCATACAATGTATCTGCAATAGAAACAATAGGGCCAAATTTATACAAAAACATTGTTTTTACTTTTTGAAGTTATCATAATAATACATTTACATGTAGTCAAAACTTGTTGTGTCAAATACAAAGGAGCCAATCATTTTACTTCATAATATCAGATGATTCAAGATATGTGGCACTGTGAGCAGATCAAATATTTACTCTTGAGTTATCCCACAGGATATGACTTATTAGAGTCTGATATAATGGTTTGGTTGGTTTATGGTGTTTAGCGCCACTTTCAACAATATTTCAGTTATCGTGGCAGTCAGTTTTATTGGTGTAGGAAACTGGAGTACATGTGAAAAACCACTGACCTGTCGCAAGTCACTGACAAACTTTATGACATAATGTTGTATTGAGTACACCTGATATAACGTGTGGTGTTATGATTTTAAAACTAATACAAAACAAAACCTTTGTTGTGGCCTGATTCACTTTGTACAGCCTATAAATGTTGTTTATATAATTACAGTTGTTTACACAGTTTAATTATACCTGTACTTGGTTTTATCAAATCTTGTTTAATTAAATTTGTTAATTTATGTGTAAAAATTATTTTGTTGCTTGTAAGACCAGATTTAAACAAGTTGATTTATACTCAATAACAGTGGTTTGACTGTATTTCAAAATGTTTCAAATAGTTTCAATGTTTCAATAATACAACTGCATTTAGGGAATGACCATTTAACTTGAAGGGGGGAGTTATGGTTTTTTTTCTAAAAAAATATTCTGATTCCCAATGTTGCTGAAAAAATATTCTGATTTTGGTGGAGGAAAAAAAAATAATCTGATTCAGAGTTTTTGTCATATAACCTAATGTTAAATTCTGAAGAAATAAAAAATTCTAACTCTTGTGTTGTCCGAAAAAAAAACCCCCATAGTTGTTTATGTGTGTGTTTTCTACTCTTGGTAAAATGAAAGTTGTCATTAAAACTCTTAACACAAATATTCAATATGGACATGCATATGTTTGCGTGATAAAAGATCTATCATTTAAATGAAAGAAAAAGTACCTTTCTGAATTAGCAGGTCGACTTGTGACAGGCTTGATGATAGAAACTTTGCTAAATATTCTGTACATAAGGTATACCAAACCAATACTAAATGGTGTGAATAAATCAAACAGTTTACAAACAAAATGTCCTCCTGCAAAATATGAAAATTCTGGATTAAGGGAACTCTTTCAAGTAAATATGATAATCTGTAGTAAGATCGTCACATGATAATCTGTAGTAAGATCGTCACATGATAATCTGTAGTAAGATCGACACATGATAATCTGTAGTAAGATTGTTACAAGTGTAGAAACAGTAATTGTCAGCTCTGGTTGATTTTTGGTTGTTTAAAGTCCAGCAGCAAAAAAAACATACATATTAAGAATAAGAACAAGTTCAAATATATAATATATAAATATTACAGGAATGAGATTTAGCTCTTGTGTGGTACCTTAACCTCTTATGTTAAATATATAATATATAAATATTACAGGAATGAGATTTAGGTCTTGTGTGGTACCTTAACCTCTTATGTTAAATATATAATATATAAATATTACAGGAATGAGATTTAGGTCTTGTGTGGTACCTTAACCTCTTATGTTAAATATATAATATATAAATATTACAGGAATGAGATTTAGGTCTTGTGTGGTACCTTAACCTCTTATGTTAAATATATAATATATAAATATTACAGGAATGAGATTTAGGTCTTGTGTGGTACCTTAACCTCTTATGTTAAATATATAATATATAAATATTACAGGAATGAGATTTAGGTCTTGTGTGGTACCTTAACCTCTTATGTTAAATATATAATATATAAATATTACAGGAATGAGATTTAGGTCTTGTGTGGTACCTTAACCTCTTATGTTAAATATATAATATATAAATATTACAGGAATGAGATTTAGGTCTTGTGTGGTCCCTTAACCTCTTATGTTAAATATATAATATATAAATATTACAGGAATGAGATTTAGGTCTTGTGTGGTCCCTTAACCTCTTATGTTAAATATATAATATATAAATATTACAGGAATGAGATTTAGGTCTTGTGTGGTCCCTTAACCTCTTATGTTAAATATATAATATATAAATATTACAGGAATGAGATTTAGGTCTTGTGTGGTCCCTTAACCTCTTATGTTAAATATATAATATATAAATATTACAGGAATGAGATTTAGGTCTTGTGTGGTCCCTTAACCTCTTATGTTAAATATATAATATATAAATATTACAAGAATGAGATTTAGGTCTTGTGTGGTCCCTTAACCTCTTATGTTAAATATATAATATATAAATATTACAGGAATGAGAATTAGGTCTTGTGTGGTACCTTAACCTCTTATGTTGAATATATAATATATAAATATTATAGGAATGAGATTTAGGTCTTGTGTGGTCCCTTAACCTCTTATGTTAAATATATAATATATAAATATTACAGGAATGAGATTTAGGTCTTGTGTGGTCCCTTAACCTCTTATGTTAAATATATAATATATAAATATTACAGGAATGAGATTTAGGTCTTGTGTGGTCCCTTAACCTCTTATGTTAAATATATAATATATAAATATTACAGGAATGAGATTTAGGTCTTGTGTGGTCCCTTAACCTCTTATGTTAAATATATAATATATAAATATTACAGGAATGAGATTTAGGTCTTGTGTGGTACCTTAACCTCTTATGTTAAATATATAATATATAAATATTACAGGAATGAGATTTAGGTCTTGTGTGGTACCTTAACCTCTTATGTTAAATATATAATATATAAATATTACAGGAATGAGATTTAGGTCTTGTGTGGTACCTTAACCTCTTATGTTAAATATATAATATATAAATATTACAAGAATGAGATTTAGGTCTTGTGTGGTCCCTTAACCTCTTATGTTAAATATATAATATATAAATATTACAGGAATGAGAATTAGGTCTTGTGTGGTACCTTAACCTCTTATGTTAAATATATAATATATAAATATTATAGGAATGAGATTTAGGTCTTGTGTGGTCCCTTAACCTCTTATGTTAAATATATAATATATAAATATTACAGGAATGAGATTTAGGTCTTGTGTGGTCCCTTAACCTCTTATGTTAGATATATAATATATAAATATTACAGGAATGAGATTTAGGTCTTGTGTGGTACCTTAACCTCTTATGTTAAATATATAATATATAAATATTACAGGAATGAGATTTAGGTCTTGTGTGGTACCTTAACCTCTTATGTTAAATATATAATATATAAATATTACAGGAATGAGATTTAGGTCTTGTGTGGTCCCTTAACCTCTTATGTTAAATATATAATATATAAATATTACAGGAATGAGATTTAGGTCTTGTGTGGTACCTTAACCTCTTATGTTAAATATATAATATATAAATATTACAGGAATGAGATTTAGGTCTTGTGTGGTCCCTTAACCTCTTATGTTAAATATATAATATATAAATATTACAGGAATGAGATTTAGGTCTTGTGTGGTCCCTTAACCTCTTATGTTAAATATATAATATATAAATATTACAGGAATGAGATTTAGGTCTTGTGTGGTCCCTTAACCTCTTATGTTAAATATATAATATATAAATATTACAGGAATGAGATTTAGGTCTTGTGTGGTCCCTTAACCTCTTATGTTAAATATATAATATATAAATATTACAGGAATGAGATTTAGGTCTTGTGTGGTCCCTTAACCTCTTATGTTAAATATATAATATATAAATATTACAGGAATGAGATTTAGGTCTTGTGTGGTCCCTTAACCTCTTATGTTAAATATATAATATATAAATATTACAGGAATGAGATTTAGGTCTTGTGTGGTACCTTAACCTCTTATGTTAAATATATAATATATAAATATTACAGGAATGAGATTTAGGTCTTGTGTGGTCCCTTAACCTCTTATGTTAAATATATAATATATAAATATTACAGGAATGAGATTTAGGTCTTGTGTGGTCCCTTAACCTCTTATGTTAAATATATAATATATAAATATTACAGGAATGAGATTTAGGTCTTGTGTGGTCCCTTAACCTCTTATGTTAAATATATAATATATAAATATTACAGGAATGAGATTTAGGTCTTGTGTGGTACCTTAACCTCTTATGTTAAATATATAATATATAAATATTACAGGAATGAGATTTAGGTCTTGTGTGGTCCCTTAACCTCTTATGTTAAATATATAATATATAAATATTACAGGAATGAGATTTAGGTCTTGTGTGGTCCCTTAACCTCTTATGTTAAATATATAATATATAAATATTACAGGAATGAGATTTAGGTCTTGTGTGGTCCCTTAACCTCTTATGTTAAATATATAATATATAAATATTACAGGAATGAGATTTCTTCAGTAATTTTGACACACTTTTCATCTTAGTTTTTCGAAAACTATATTGATAATTTTTACTTTAATTACACTTATCTAGGAGGAATAGTCTTAGACCTATGCATCAATAGGATCTCTTTATCTAGAAACTGATTTACATAGAGGAGAATCCACTAAACATTACATACCTGTCCTTATGATGGAAATAGCAACTAAAAACTGACAAAGATACAACTGTTTAGATAATATTTCTTGGATATTCTCCTGTCCTTCCACAGAAAACCCCTGAAAACAAAGGTATCAAAAATAATAACAAGTGACCTGGGTAACTGATATACAATATAGCATTATAATTATTTCTACTTTTTGTCTTACAAAAGTAATTAAAAGTAATTTAGACAAAAATAACAAGTAACGTAGGGTAACTGATATACAATAATTACAAGTAAGTAAAATTGCTATAATGTAAGGCTAGGAACCATGGGAATGTAATGCCACCTTCAAAAATATTTCAAGATGATCAGTTTTAATGGTGGAGAAAACCTGAGTGCCCTGAGAAAACCACCTCCCTGGAGCAAGTGACTGAAAAACTATAACATAAATTTGAGTGGAAATCTAACTCACAATTTAGTGGTGGCCATATTAAATATATATTTGCATGAATAGAGGAGTATTCGACAGAGCTATGAAATGAACATTATGTAGAAGACTTAACAAGCATGCAGCTTTGTTTTACATAACTTCTGAATATTTCGAGAAAAAAAAATCACCATTTACATCTTTGAATTGTTTATGCTCTGCATAGTTATACAGCTCAGTGTTAGAAATATGTGTATGCTGGGTGTGTTCATGGCTTCTATATATTATCTCTTGTCTAATATGTGTATGCTGGGTGTGTTCATGGCTTCTATATATTATCTCTTGTCTAATATGATTACAGGTATGAACAAATTTCAATGATTATCTTGCTTCATTTTGATTCTGAAATCAAACTACAGATGAGTTAGAACAGCACAATGAAGGTTATTCTATAGCAATGAAACACTATATTGCTTTCCATAGTTTGTTATTGAATCTTACCCCATCGGCCATGACAAAGTGTACACCTTTCCCATCAGTTTGTTATTGAATCTTACCCCATCGGCCATGACAAAGTGTACACCTTTCCCATCAGTTTGTTATTGAATCTTACCCCATCGGCCATGACAAAGTGTACACCTTTCCCATCAGTTTGTTATTGAATCTTACCCCATCGGCCATGACAAAGTGTACACCTTTCCCATCAGTTTGTTATTGAATCTTACCCCATCGGCCATGACAAAGTGTACACCTTTCCCATCAGTTTGTTATTGAATCTTACCCCATCGGCCATGACAAAGTGTACACCTTTCCCATCAGTTTGTTATTGAATCTTACCCCATCGGCCATGACAAAGTGTACACCTTTCCCATCAGTTTGTTATTGAATCTTACCCCATCGGCCATGACAAAGTGTACACCTTTCCCATCAGTTTGTTATTGAATCTTACCCCATCGGCCATGACAAAGTGTACACCTTTCCCATCAGTTTGTTATTGAATCTTACCTCATCGGCCATGACAAAGTGTACACCTTTCCCATCAGTTTGTTATTGAATCTTACCTCATCGGCCATGACAAAGTGTACACCTTTCCCATCAGTTTGTTATTGAATCTTACCCCATCGGCCATGACAAAGTGTACACCTTTCCCATCAGTTTGTTATTGAATCTTACCCCATCGGCCATGACAAAGTGTACACCTTTCCCATCAGTTTGTTATTGAATCTTACCCCATCGGCCATGACAAAGTGTACACCTTTCCCATCAGTTTGTTATTGAATCTTACCCCATCGGCCATGACAAAGTGTACACCTTTCCCATCAGTTTGTTATTGAATCTTACCCCATCGGCCATGACAAAGTGTACACCTTTCCCATCAGTTTGTTATTGAATCTTACCCCATCGGCCATGACAAAGTGTACACCTTTCCCATCAGTTTGTTATTGAATCTTACCCCATCGGCCATGACAAAGTGTACACATTTCCCATCAGTTTGTTATTGAATCTTACCCCATTGGCCATGACAAAGTGTACACCTTTCCCATCAGTTTGTTATTGAATCTTACCCCATCGGCCATGACAAAGTGTACACCTTTCCCATCAGTTTGTTATTGAATCTTACCCTATCGGCCATGACAAAGTGTACACCTTTCCCATCAGTTTGTTATTGAATCTTACCTCATCGGCCATGACAAAGTGTACACCTTTCCCATCAGTTTGTTATTGAATCTTACCTCATCGGCCATGACAAAGTGTACACCTTTCCCATCAGTTTGTTATTGAATCTTACCTCATCGGCCATGACAAAGTGTACACCTTTCCCATCAGTTTGTTATTGAATCTTACCCCATCGGCCATGACAAAGTGTACACCTTTCCCATCAGTTTGTTATTGAATCTTACCCCATCGGCCATGACAAAGTGTACACCTTTCCCATCAGTTTGTTATTGAATCTTACCCCATCGGCCATGACAAAGTGTACACCTTTCCCATCAGTTTGTTATTGAATCTTACCCCATCGGCCATGACAAAGTGTACACCTTTCCCATCAGTTTGTTATTGAATCTTACCCCATCGGCCATGACAAAGTGTACACCTTTCCCATCAGTTTGTTATTGAATCTTACCCCATCGGCCATGACAAAGTGTACACCTTTCCCATCAGTTTGTTATTGAATCTTACCCCATCGGCCATGACAAAGTGTACACATTTCCCATCAGTTTGTTATTGAATCTTACCCCATTGGCCATGACAAAGTGTACACCTTTCCCATCAGTTTGTTATTGAATCTTACCCCATCGGCCATGACAAAGTGTACACCTTTCCCATCAGTTTGTTATTGAATCTTACCCTATCGGCCATGACAAAGTGTACACCTTTCCCATCAGTTTGTTATTGAATCTTACCTCATCGGCCATGACAAAGTGTACACCTTTCCCATCAGTTTGTTATTGAATCTTACCCCATCGGCCATGACAAAGTGTACACCTTTCCCATCAGTTTGTTATTGAATCTTACCCCATCGGCCATGACAAAGTGTACACCTTTCCCATCAGTTTGTTATTGAATCTTACCCCATCGGCCATGACAAAGTGTACACCTTTCCCATCAGTTTGCTATTGAATCTTACCCCATCGGCCATGACAAAGTGTACACCTTTCCCATCAGTTTGTTATTGAATCTTACTCTATCGGCCATGACAAAGTGTACACCTTTCCCATCAGTTTGTTATTGAATCTTACTCCATCGGCCATGACAAAGTGTACACCTTTCCCATCAGTTTGTTATTGAATCTTACCCCATCGGCCATGACAAAGTGTACACCTTTCCCATCAGTTTGTTATTGAATCTTACCCCATCGGCCATGACAAAGTGTACACCTTTCCCATCAGTTTGTTATTGAATCTTACCCCATCGGCCATGACAAAGTGTACACCTTTCCCATCAGTTTGTTATTGAATCTTACCCCATCGGCCATGACAAAGTGTACACCTTTCCCATCAGTTTGTTATTGAATCTTACCCCATCGGCCATGACAAAGTGTACACCTTTCCCATCAGTTTGTTATTGAATCTTACCCCATTGGCCATGACAAAGTGTACACCTTTCCCATCAGTTTGTTATTGAATCTCACCCCATCGGCCATGACAAAGTGTACACCTTTCCCATCAGTTTGTTATTGAATCTTACCCCATCGGCCATGACAAAGTGTACACCTTTCCCATCAGTTTGTTATTGAATCTTACCCCATCGGCCATGACAAAGTGTACACATTTCCCATCAGTTTGTTATTGAATCTTACCCCATCGGCCATGACAAAGTGTACACCTTTCCCATCAGTTTGTTATTGAATCTTACCCCATCGGCCATGACAAAGTGTACACCTTTCCCATCAGTTTGTTATTGAATCTTACCCCATCGGCCATGACAAAGTGTACACCTTTCCCATCAGTATTTTATTGAATCTTACCCCATCGGCCATGACAAAGTGTACACCTTTCCCATCAGTTTGTTATTGAATCTTACCCCATCGGCCATGACAAAGTGTACACCTTTCCCATCAGTTTGTTATTGAATCTTACCTCATCGGCCATGACAAAGTGTACACCTTTCCCATCAGTTTGTTATTGAATCTTACCCCATCGGCCATGACAAAGTGTACACCTTTCCCATCAGTTTGTTATTGAATCTTACCCCATCGGCCATGACAAAGTGTACACCTTTCCCATCAGTTTGTTATTGAATCTTACCCCATCGGCCATGACAAAGTGTACACCTTTCCCATCAGTTTGTTATTGAATCTTACCCCATCGGCCATGACAAAGTGTACACATATCCCATCAGTTTGTTATTGAATCTTACCCCATCGGCCATGACAAAGTGTACACCTTTCCCATCAGTTTGTTATTGAATCTTACCCCATCGGCCATGACAAAGTGTACACATTTCCCATCAGTTTGTTATTGAATCTTACCCCATCGGCCATGACAAAGTGTACACCTTTCCTATCAGTTTGTTATTGAATCTTACCCCATCGGCCATGACAAAGTGTACACCTTTCCCATCAGTATTGTCTTTTACAAACTGTATAAATGCTGCTTGATTATCTGGGTTAAATATATCCCCATTGCCTTCTACACCTCCAACACCTGTATCAGTAAAAAATAATATAAATCTAAATATGAAAAAATAATTCATGGAAAGAAAGTTTAAACAGAGATGGTCAGAAAATCCATCAATATCAACAAAACACCTCACTTTGACTCACTTAACATAAATAAAACCATGACATATATCACTGGAAACCAAGGACATGCACAAAAATGTGGTGGGGTTTGTACATGTTTGTTATCAGGATCAATGTGAAGACCAAATATATCTTACTTGTAATGTAGATCTAGTGATATATGCTCCTTACTGATATGTACCCTGTAGGATTGTTGTATTGGTTGTAAACCTAAGGAAGTGTCATTATCAAGTAACAAATCTACCTCAACAACAACCACTGGAAAAATAATGACTTTGTTTTACCTCTTAACAACAAGTGAGCCAAACACTGTTGAACATTTGATAATTTTAAAATATGATTTTAACTTTCTGTTGGTTATAACATCATATCATTGTACACTGAACCCTCACCATAATGTGGCTCGAACATTTCAGCAGGACCAGCAAAGAAGTCCTCCAGTTTAAAGTCACATGAACCTCTTAACGTCATTCCAAATCCTTTAGCTTCAGCTTTAGACCTCCATAAGACATATTCACTGAACCCTCCAGGCCCAGCACAAACATCAGCAAAATATAATAGTTCTGGATGATGCAACAGAGGTTTCTGAAAATAATTTATGATAACATTTTGATACAAGTTTTTAAAGATGCTACGAAAATTACTGTTTGTGAAGATTTTATTTACAGATCATATTGTACAGAAAATATTTTACTTGTCTACAAATGAGCCGACTTTGTCTAAGAATGAGCTACTAATATTTTACTTGTCTACAAATGAGCCGACTTTGTCTAAGAATGAGCTACTAATATTTTACTTGTCTACAAATGAGCCGACTTTGTCTAAGAATGAGCTACTAATATTTTACTTGTCTACAAATGAGCCAACTTTGTCTAAGAATGAGCTACTAATATTTTACTTGTCTACAAATGAGCCGACTTTGTCTAAGAATGAGCTACTACTATTTTCTTCATACAGTTTTAATATTAAAAAAAACATAGCACATATATTTAAGAGAGGATTACAATATGAATAAAATTTTGGAACTGTTCCAACAGTGTGGTATTTGTTGTTTTTCATGTTATTTTGGAACTGTTCCAATAGTGTGGTATTTGTTGTTTTTCATGTTATTTTGGAACTGTTCCAATAGTGTGGTATCTGTTGTTTTTCATGTTATTTTGGAACTGTTCCAATAGTGTGGTATTTGTTGTTTTTCATGTTATTTTGGAACTGTTCCAATAGTGTGGTATTTGTTGTTTTTCATGTTATTTTGGAACTGTTCCAATAGTGTGGTATTTGTTGTTTTTCAGGTTATTTTGGAACTGTTCCAATAGTGTGGTATTTGTTGGTTTTCATTGTATTTTGGAACTGTTCCAATAGTGTGGTATTTGTTGTTTTTCATGTTATTTTGGAACTGTTCCAATAGTGTGGTATTTGTTGTTTTTCATGCTATTTTGGAACTGTTCCAATAGTGTGGTATTTTTTGTTGTTCATGTTATTTTGGAACTGTTCCAATAGTGTGGTATTTGTTGTTTTTCAGGTTATTTTGGAACTGTTCCAATAGTGTGGTATTTGTTGGTTTTCATTGTATTTTGGAACTTTTCCAATAGTGTGGTATTTGTTGTTTTTCATGTTATTTTGGAACTGTTCTTATAGTGTGGTATTTGTTGTTTTTCATGTTATTTTGGAACTGTTCCAATAGTGTGGTATTTGTTGTTTTTCATGTTATTTTGGAACTGTTCCAATGGTGTGGTATTTGTTGTTTTTCATGTTATTTTGGAACTGTTCCAATAGTGTGGTATTTGTTGTTTTTCATGTTATTTTGGAACTGTTCCAATAGTGTGGTATTTGTTGTTTTTCATGTTATTTTGGAACTTTTCCAATAGTGTGGTATTTGTTGTTTTTCATGTTATTTTGGAACTGTTCCAATAGTGTGGTATTTTTTGTTGTTCATGTTATTTTGGAACTGTTCCAATAGTGTGGTATTTGTTGTTTTTCATGTTATTTTGGAACTGTTCCAATAGTGTGGTATTTGTTGTTTTTCATGTTATTTTGGAACTGTTCCAATAGTGTGGTATTTGTTGTTTTTCATGTTATTTTAGAACTGTTCCAATAATGTGGTATTTCTTGTTTTTCATGTTATTTTAGAACTGTTCCAATAGTGTGGTATTTTTTTGTTTTTCATGTTATTTTGGAACTGTTCCAATAGTGTGGCATTTGTTGTTTTTCATGTTATTTTGGAACTGTTCCAATAGTGTGGTATTTGTTGGTTTTCATTGTATTTTGGAACTGTTCCAATAGTGTGGTATTTGTTGTTTTTCATGTTATTTTGGAACTGTTCCAATAGTGTGGTATTTGTTGTTGTTCATGTTATTTTGGAACTGTTCCAATAGTGTGGTATTTGTTGTTTTCCATGTTATTTTAGAATCTTTTTATAGCCCTGGTCCAGTAGCCTGTTTCTCAGATGAAGATGACATTTCAGGAAATCAGAATAATTGCTACTGACCCTTGCATAGCGAATCAATTGCGAGATGTAAACACCATATGCAGGAGAAGCTGGTATATTGCTGCACATGTTTGGAAAATTTATGATTTTAAAATGAAACACTTGGATGTAATATGGAATGCTTGGAAGAAAGATCAGTAGAAACAATTATGTTTGTGACAGAAAAGACACATTCATATCAAATGCAGATTCCTTCAAAGAAAGGAGGCCACAAAATCACAAAAATAATTTTTAATGTAAACATACCCCTTGGACATCTAATGGTTTGGAAAACATAAAGTCTAATATTGCATCCATATTAGCCATCTTCATTGCAGCCCTGAAACAAAATTAGCAATAGAAATAAATAATCCTGATGTAATATTATCAATAGAATGTTGTGAGAATTTCAACTCCTTTTTCTTAAATTCAAATTGTAAGATATTCCCATTGTCATCACACATAAAAAAAAACAGACTTTCTACTTTTATAGTGGTTAATGTAAGTCTACTGTGACCTTTTGACCTAATATTGCTAAGAAACTAAAGTTATTAACTGAAATAATTTTTTGTTGTTGTATTCCTTTTGTTTATATACAAATTTTAGTTTTACTGTTGATGTTTTATCAAGGAAACAACAGAAACTTTTCTTCTTAAGAAGCAAAAACAGATGTAGGATTTATATTCTAGAAACTGGCTCTTGGTCACATACTTACCTGCTGATCTAATCTCAGATAAGAAAAAATCTTGAAAATTGTGTGATAATAAACAATATGCCTTCTACTTTTCAACTGAGCTCTTATTATATGTGTACTATTTTACAAATTCACCTGTTTAAAAAGAATGCCCCTCTTATTGTCTCATATGGGTTAGATCTGGTTCTGGCACGTCTCATTTCTTCTGGTTCCAAGTTGTCAAATATGCTCTGAAGTTACCAGAAAATGCTCTTATTACATTAAATTACTTGTACAATACAAAACATATCAGTCAAGCAAACTGATTTATTAGTTTTCATCATTAATTTGGACATTTTTCCTTTGATCTCACCAAGTGATATTGACATTTTTCCTTTGATCTCACCAAGTGATATTGACATTTTTCCTTTGATCTCACCAAGTGATATTGACATTTTTCCTTTGATCTCACAGAATGATATTGTCTCAGTATCAACAAACTGACTCTGATACTGAAAAATATCATTCAGTGTGATGTCAAACACACAAAAAAACAATAATGTCAGTTTTGAATGTCTAGACTGTATCCATTATTAATAGCATCACAGTTATCAGACTTGCTGTGTTACTAGCAATAATGTCTCTCTCTATCCTTCATAACTGCTGTTATTATATATTTATTACCAGTATAATACTTTTACATTTTTATTACTTTTTGTCGTATTCATGTTGCTGTATCAATACTGTTTATTAAAAATATTTTAATATGAAAATAAAATCATCTGTATTACCAATAGATAAATAATAAATCTAAAGCTATCTATTATCTATTCCATTGTATTCAAAAAATATGTACATGAAGGGAAGTAACTCATCTGCCATACTGATAAAAATAAACAGTTCCTAGGGCCGCTTCATTTAAACATATCCATTATATATATATGTATATATCATTTCGGAATAAATATTATATATTAAGTATATTAAAAGAGCTTTCTATGTGTAGAAAACCGCATCGGTGGTGCAATAATTAGCGTGCTTGCCTCAAGTGCGGTAGATCGTGATTCGAGACCAGTCAGGTCAAGCATGCAGTATTAAGGAAAAGAGCAAAGACGGGTTGGCTCAGAATCAAAATAATGTATCCTAGTGGAGCGACATGTCTACCTGCACACTGTTGTTTCAGTGAGCTAGCACTATTAAAAAATATCATTAAGCATATTGGTCTAATAAAAAGCAGACATCATCATCTGAAAGAAAAAATTATTTGGCATTAAACAACAATCATTCACTGACTCGTGTGTAGAAAGTTTGCTTAAATCCTGTAACTGTCTCTGTATAATAGTGATATAATATATAACATGTTAGAATACAAACCTAACTGCTTAAAACCATACTTAAAATCTTCTCATTACAAAACTTATAACATGTTAGAATACAAACCTTACTACTTAAAACCATACTTAAAATCGTCTCATTACAAAACTTATACCATGTTAGAATACAAACCTTACTACTTAAAACCATACTTAAAATCTTCTCATTACAAAACTTATAAGATGTTAGAATACAAACCTTACTACTTAAAACCATACTTAAAATCTTCTCATTACAAAACTTATAAGATGTTAGAATACAAACCTTACTACTTAAAACCATACTTAAAATCTTCTCATTACAAAACTTATAAGATGTTAGAATACAAACCTTACTACTTAAAACCATACTTAAAATCTTCTCATTACAAAACTTATAAGATGTTAGAATACAAACCTTACTACTTAAAACCATACTTAAAATCTTCTCATTACAAAACTTATACCATGTTAGAATACAAACCTTACTACTTAAAACCATACTTAAAATCTTCTCATTACAAAACTTATAAGATGTTAGAATACAAACCTTACTACTTAAAACCATACTTAAAATCTTCTCATTACAAAACTTATAAGATGTTAGAATACAAACCTTACTACTTAAAACCATACTTAAAATCTTCTCATTACAAAACTTATAAGATGTTAGAATACAAACCTTACTACTTAAAACCATACTTAAAATCTTCTCATTACAAAACTTATAAGATGTTAGAATACAAACCTTACTACTTAAAACCATACTTAAAATCTTCTCATTACAAAACTTATACCATGTTAGAATACAAACCTAACTACTTAAAACCATACTTAAAATCTTCTCATTACAAAACTTATACCATGTTAGAATACAAACCTAACTACTTAAAACCATACTTAAAATCTTCTCATTACAAAACTTATAAGATGTTAGAATACAAACCTTACTACTTAAAACCATACTTAAAATCTTCTCATTACAAAACTTATACCATGTTAGAATACAAACCTAACTACTTAAAACCATACTTAAAATCTTCTCATTACAAAACTTATAAGATGTTAGAATATAAACCTTACTACTTAAAACCATACTTAAAATCGTCTCATTACAAAACTTATACCATGTTAGAATACAAACCTAACTACTTAAAACCATACTTAAAATCGTCTCATTACAAAATTTATAACATGTTAGAATACAAACCTTACTACTTAAAACCATACTTAAAATCTTCTCATTACAAAACTTATAAGATGTTAGAATACAAACCTTACTACTTAAAACCATACTTAAAATCTTCTCATTACAAAACTTATACCATGTTAGAATACAAACCTAACTACTTAAAACCATACTTAAAATCTTCTCATTACAAAACTTATAAGATGTTAGAATACAAACCTTACTACTTAAAACCATACTTAAAATCTTCTCATTACAAAACTTATACCATGTTAGAATACAAACCTAACTACTTAAAACCATACTTAAAATCTTCTCATTACAAAACTTATACCATGTTAGAATACAAACCTAACTACTTAAAACCATACTTAAAATCTTCTCATTACAAAACTTATAAGATGTTAGAATACAAACCTTACTACTTAAAACCATACTTAAAATCTTCTCATTACAAAACTTATACCATGTTAGAATACAAACCTAACTACTTAAAACCATACTTAAAATCTTCTCATTACAAAACTTATAAGATGTTAGAATATAAACCTTACTACTTAAAACCATACTTAAAATCGTCTCATTACAAAACTTATACCATGTTAGAATACAAACCTAACTACTTAAAACCATACTTAAAATCGTCTCATTACAAAATTTATAACATGTTAGAATACAAACCTTACTACTTAAAACCATACTTAAAATCTTCTCATTACAAAACTTATAAGATGTTAGAATACAAACCTAACTACTTAAAACCATACTTAAAATCTTCTCATTACAAAACTTATACCATGTTAGAATACAAACCTAACTACTTAAAACCATACTTAAAATCTTCTCATTACAAAACTTATAAGATGTTAGAATACAAACCTTACTACTTAAAACCATACTTAAAATCTTCTCATTACAAAACTTATACCATGTTAGAATACAAACCTAACTACTTAAAACCATACTTAAAATCTTCTCATTACAAAACTTATAAGATGTTAGAATATAAACCTTACTACTTAAAACCATACTTAAAATCGTCTCATTACAAAACTTATACCATGTTAGAATACAAACCTAACTACTTAAAACCATACTTAAAATCGTCTCATTACAAAATTTATAACATGTTAGAATACAAACCTTACTACTTAAAACCATACTTAAAATCTTCTCATTACAAAACTTATAAGATGTTAGAATACAAACCTTACTACTTAAAACCATACTTAAAATCTTCTCATTACAAAACTTATAAGATGTTAGAATACAAACCTTACTACTTAAAACCATACTTAAAATCTTCTCATTACAAAACTTATAAGATGTTAGAATACAAACCTTACTACTTAAAACCATACTTAAAATCTTCTCATTACAAAACTTATAAGATGTTAGAATACAAACCTTACTACTTAAAACCATACTTAAAATCTTCTCATTACAAAACTTATACCATGTTAGAATACAAACCTAACTACTTAAAACCATACTTAAAATCTTTTCATTACAAAACTTATAAGATGTTAGAATACAAACCTTACTACTTAAAACCATACTTAAAATCTTCTCATTACAAAACTTATAAGATGTTAGAATACAAACCTTACTACTTAAAACCATACTTAAAATCTTCTCATTACAAAACTTATACCATGTTAGAATACAAACCTAACTACTTAAAACCATACTTAAAATCGTCTCATTACAAAATTTATAACATGTTAGAATACAAACCTTACTACTTAAAACCATACTTAAAATCTTCTCATTACAAAACTTATAAGATGTTAGAATACAAACCTTACTACTTAAAACCATACTTAAAATCTTCTCATTACAAAACTTATAAGATGTTAGAATACAAACCTTACTACTTAAAACCATACTTAAAATCGTCTCATTACAAAACTTATAACATGTTAGAATACAAACCTTACTACTTAAAACCATACTTAAAATCTTCTCATTACAAAACTTATAAGATGTTAGAATACAAACCTTACTACTTAAAACCATACTTAAAATCTTCTCATTACAAAACTTATACCATGTTAGAATACAAACCTTACTACTTAAAACCATACTTAAAATCTTCTCATTACAAAACTTATAACATGTTAGAATACAAACCTTACTGCTTAAAACCATACTTAAAATCTTCTCATTACAAAACTTGGTTTCATCAGCAATTGTTCTCTTTTTCTACAGATAGGAAATACAAAGAGTATACGACATCTATACACTCTCACAAAATATCATTCAAAAAACATATCTGAAGTATAAAATGTATATTAAGGCTTATCAAATTAATTATAAGGGTTCTCAGTGGCTGTGTTTGTATGGTAGTTGAATCTTCCTTTGCAATTATATATCACATATACAGTTTATGAGTTTAACTCCAATAGTAAGGTGTATTTGATTCACTCTAACATGTATGTGAAAAAGATTGTCTGTATCCTATGGTAGGTCGGTGGTTTCCTCCACAAAACCCTACACAGAACACAATAGACTGACCAGCAAGATCTCCACAAAACAATCAGGTACTCTGTAAGGGTATATAGTTCCTGCTCCACTAGTGGCACCTGTCATGTTACTGCTATTAGCTAAACAACACGAACATCATCTGATATGATATCATGTAAGGAACCATGTAATTGATCAATGACAAATAGGGGTAGATGGTGAATAATGACAGATGAAGACCAGTGATAGTTTGTGATCAGTGACATATGTCATCAATTGCAAATGCCATGTGATGGCAAAAGTTAACACGTATCTTTGGTCTAGGTGAGCTAAAATAGGGTTGGGGAACTTATCTTAATTTTTATCATAAGAAAGGTCACCCATAGTTTCATTGAAATATTTAAGTGGTGTCTGAGATGAAGCATGCATCAAAACTTTAATTTTCTAGTGTCTGCTCATGTGTTCTGTGTTGATCATCAATCCAACAGATATTATTTTTCTGTGCAAAATGAAAAAAAATCAGACATTTCTATGTTACTATCTGGTTACATGCTAGAAGTAATACCTTGACCTTTCTGTTCTATTTCCTCATATTCAGCACCAGACTAGCATTCATAAACTATTTTTGTTGAAAAATTTGAAGCCTCAAATTATTGCACAATAATGTTTTTCCTTCTGAAGTTTCAAATATAAAAAGATTTGAGATGTAAGGATTTGCAATACAAATTAGGAAGGACTATATTTATTAGTACATGTTATGCATTACAAAATGTCCTTACAGGTCCTTTAACTTTCCAATCCCTGAGAGTTTCTATTGAAGGTGCCTCTTCAGCACATGTTGGTAGCCATTCAATTGTCTCCGCTTGGACGATCTGAAATCAGTTTTGTAACAAGCTTACTAGAAGCAAAACTTTAAGGAAGATATATACACACCCACCCACCCTCATCAATCACCTGAAAAGGAAAATTTTGAAAACGACATATGATTTAAAACAAAAAAGTTTCAACCAAATTACCAAATATTTTTAAGGTTGTAAATATAATTGTCAAACAGCATTGATCTCTACCAAAAGTAAAATACTGTTGCCATATTTCACATCATCATTAGAAATTTTGTAAAAACAAGAAATTTGTTGTCATAGCCTAATGAATTCTAGTAATTCTCTAGACAAAATAACAAATTAAGAAATCTAATTATGTACTTTATACATCTTTTATCAATAGCTCATCATTTACAATAACATTAATAATCTCTATTCAGATAAATTCAATACTTCCATAATTTTCAACAAGAGAAATTAAAATGAACCAACATGTTCTAAAATCCTATTACTAATGTATTTGTTTTTACTAGTACTATGTATTACCTTTTCTTTCTCAAAATCCCAATCTATATCTGCAGGTTCTAATCCTTTTAATGTTAATCCTAAACCTCGACGTCCCCTCTGTTTGGAGGCTTCTATAATGTCTACAATACCTTGTCCACGTTTACCAAGACCTTTCCCTTCTTTGTGACCCATCTTGGCCTGAATTGAAATAAATTACATGTAAAGTAAAACCTGCCAATGAGGTCACCTCTATTAAGCAGTCACCTGTATTAAAAGGTCACCTTTTTCTTGACCTGTCATAGAGAAACATTTCATATAAATGTAACCTCTTTTAAGGGGTCACCTGTCTTAGAAGGTCACATTTTCCTTGTCCCAAAGGTCATGACCTCTTAATACAGGTTTGACTGTATATGAAATATTTGTCAGCATTTGCTATGCATGATTAAACAATTGAATGCTGACTTGATTTGGACTTGAGACGAGGAAGAGTACTACATCAGTAGACTACCTTATCTCAAGTTCAAAACACAAAGAAAAACAGAATCTAGAAATCTTGGTCTTGGATATCATTTACCATTGAAAATCTGAACTTATCTTAATATCGTGTCATACTTAATGTACATTAAGGCCATCAATAACAAAATGTTGGTTGCTTGTTTCCCTACATACCCACCAAACATTTGATCAGTGTAATTGAAAACAATTTTTTAACTCATTTTTAGCATGTTTTTTCTACAAAAATATTTTTTTCACATTTCAATAAATAACCAAATTTGCCTCCTTTCATGTACCTGCTTATCAATTTGTGGACTGGGAAATAGAAAACCCAAAAAAGGTATATAGTTGTTTTGTCCAAGAGAAAATTAGACTTTTAAGACATTTTTGTAAAACTTGGTCATCTCAGATTTTCAATTGTCACAAAAACTCACCCTTTAGGAAGAACCATCCAACGAATATCATGTACAAAGTGTATGAAAACACTTCAGTATATTTTCTGAAAAGATTATTTTTCCCGTAAACTATATAAAAAAACTAAAATTCTGTTCAAGTCCATAACAGAAAAATTCTTACTATGTAGTAATTCATCATTCATGTGCAGTCAATACCTGCCTTAAAGGGGTTAGGTTTATGGTGTTTAATGCCACTTTCAACAATGTTTCAGCTATATCGTGACAGTCAGTTTTATTGGTGGAGGAAACCAGAATACCCAGTGGTTTAATTTCTTATCATGACATTGCATGACTTTATATCAAGGTGGTTTCTTATCATGACATTGCATGACTTTATATCAAGGTGGTTTCTTATCATGACATCGTATGACTTTATATCAAGGTGGTTTCTTATCATGACATCGCATGACTTTATATCAAGGTGGTTTCTTAACATGACATCGCATGACTTTATATCAAGGTGGTTTCTTAACATGACATCCTCTTACATTTACCTCAAACATTAACAAATATGTAACAAATGATAAGGATTATGTTATTTGATAGATAAAGAGTTGTACCATCATCCTTCTTGCAAAATCAGTATAGCCATCCATTTTATTGGAGCCATCCATTTTATTGGAGGTTTTGATCTTTTTTGGAGCAGGTTCTCCAGCTGCCAATTCTTCATTATCCTGATCATAAACTTGAAGTTTGTCATCATCACTTTCAGAATCTGAAACATACAAGACATTAATATATTACTTGTAGTAATGACAGAGGTTTTATTAAGCCTAACTTTTTTTTGATACTGGTTAAAAATGCATTACATTTTTTTGATGGTCAGTATATACACCAAATAACATCTGAATGATATGCAGCATTTATTGGCAGATGTAACAAGATGAACTGTGAGCTAATGCTCACCTATGATACCCCCGCTCTTCGGCAAACAGGAAGTAGGAAGCTGACGGGTCAAAAAATGCTTCCCACGATATGGGGTACCTATATGAAGCTTGTGATCAAATATCAGATTTCTGCCATCAATAGTTGCTGAGAAAAATGCAACGAAAAATGAGCATATATGTTCAATGTGTATAAAAATCAACAAAGTCGGCAAACAGGAAGTAGAAATCTGATGGGTCCAAAAACGCTTCCCACAATATGGGGTACCTATATGAAGCTTGTGATCAAATATCAGATTTCTGCCATCAATAGTTGCTGAGAAAAATGTGACGAAAAATGTGCATATATGTTCAATGTGTATAGAAACCAACTAAGTCGGCAAACAGGAAGTAGGAATCTGACGGGTCCAAAAACGCTACCCACAATATGGTATACCTATATGATGCTTGTGACCAAATATCAAATTAATTTCTGCCATCAACAGTTACTAAGAAAAATGCGACGAAATATATCTTGGACGGACGGAAGGACGGATAGACGGACAGAGGTAAAACAGTATACCCCCCTCCCCCATCTGCAGGCTAGAGGCTGTTTCACACTCATTTTAAGGTATGAGTTCGATCATAATTGCCTTGAACGGGGATGTACAGCCTAGAATAAAAGCTCCTTTTCCTTTCCAGAACATTCTGTCTAGGCCATGGTCCGTCAAGATTAGCCTGACCGACGGAACATCCTGTTGGATACACCTGGTTAAACCATGGATTTGTGGATTGAGTTCTATTTTGCATTGTCGGAAAAATGGGCCGTCGGAGTAATGGGTTGTCGGAGTAATGGGATGTCGGAGTTATGGGCTGTCGGAATAATGCTACGCATCCCAATAAAACACCAGGTGTTAATCTTGTAATCAAGTGTGTCGTTTTACAGGTAAACTAGTCAGATAAGATGTAGAGGTGAAATTACGTTTTTATATCGCCTATTTTTTTTTCAGGTACTGTCTCAGAGATTCCCCTCAGAATTAAAAAAAACATTTTTATTTCTTTCCTCAAAACGTAAAACATCCTTCAACGTAATCCCGGGAATGAAATCCTGAGATCGAGAAAATAGCACGAGAACGGAGAGTTCATTTGAATTGATGAATAAAATGTAAATAATAAATGATTATTCAACTTCAATTCAGTGAAATCATGGGTTGTGCAAATTTGTTTCAAAGATTGTTAACCTGGCTGTGTATTGCGTATCTACACCTAGTATTTTATTGACACGCGTACACGTGACCTGGCTTGTGCACAAATGAAGTTTCATAAACACATGCACGATATGCGTGATTTGTTACGTTTTAAAACGTATTTCCAGTTCAATATTACATTTTAGTTCACTAATATTTTTTATACGTTCAGTAATTTTTTTTTTTAATCTTCGTAGAAAACCCAGTTAAAACCCTTTTCGTTGTAGAAATACGTACTAAATAATTTGTATACGGTCATTGAAGAATTTGATTAAAAATTAACGAAACAAATATTTATAAACAGATCGTTCAAAGAAGTACTACATGTCCAAAAGTCACTAAATTTACGGATATATTTTGGAAATTAGCGGCTAATCTGCAGAAAGTTTAGAAACGTGAAAGGAAATAAAGAATTAACCTTTATCATGATTTTACCCCTACAAATGTTTGACATTACACAGTATCTGACCAAAATTAAATGTCACCAGTTTATTTATTTATTCAAATTCAAATCTTAATTGGCTTTCAACCCAATAGATTTGTGACAACATACAGCCAAAAAAAACCAAAGTTATAGGTTTTTGTTTGCAATTTTAAAGAAAATTATTTTCATCTATAACGGAATTACGTAACAAGCCAAGTGTGTAAAACAGTTTACTTGAATTGTTAAATTTTTTCAATACGAGAGGTTAAAGTCCAAAACACAAAATAAACCAATAATCAATTTGAAGTCTGCTCTTTACCAACTAAACACTACAAAACCCGCGCTTGCAAAGTCCGTGTTTCAAAGCCCCGCGTCTGTGGTTTAACTTATAAACAAAAAATACATTTATGAAGTAGCCCGTATTTACGAATAATTCAATACATACTGAATTCGACCCAACAGAAGAAAAAAAATGAGAAATTAAAATTAAACAAGATAAAGTTCAGTTGCGGTTTCAACAAAATTCTTAATGTCATAAAGTAGAACTTTCTAAAACAAACGAAAACAAGACAGACATTCTTTGGCAATGAAAAGCAACAAACAGTCAAATATTAACAGCAAGAATTAATTGTCAAAAATACATCCTTCAGTAGCAATAATTACGGCTTACGATATTAAAAGTCAACAGGTAGAACAGGTAACGCTAATCTCTTAATTGGCGGTAAAATATCAATCGGCGCACAAGTGACCTAGAGCCATAAAATTTAATCCCCACCACCTTGTTTTATGGTCCTTTTTATGTCTATCACAGTGGGTTTATGTCCGTGATGATATGTCTAAAGGATTAAAAATTATGTCTCTCGGAGTGATCAATCACGGTATGTGCCTTTCTGTACTGTAGCAGATATTGACTATTTGATTTTACACCTTCAATGTTACATGTAGCTATTGTGAGAGACGAATGTGATTTTCTAGTTCTATCAATTCTTTCTTTGGTGGTTTTGGATTTATTTTGGTCTAGAAAAGGCTTTTGTTGTTCTTGTTCATTTTGGATCATTGAATGCTCTCATCCTTCTCTGTTGTATCACAATGTTGAATGCCTCCTCTCATCCTTCTCTGTTGTATCATAATGTTTGTCTCTATAATGACCGTGCTGACAGAGTATGTGTCAGAAAACTCTTTTCTGGCTTGAGTTGGTACCTTTTTGGGCATCTTTGAATTTGTAATTTTTGATTCTAGATTGGTGCATTGAGGTACTGTCTCTTGTTGAGTTTTATGGTTTAATTGAGTCCTGTTAGTTCTTCTGTCCAGCTGGGTATTTGTTGGTATATATGGTCTTTGTGATGGAGTGGTATTTTGATTTGGTATTTGCTGATATTGGTTTCCCATTGGCATCTGTTGGTGATTTTGTTGTGTAACCTGATAAGTAGGTGGCGGTATATAATGCTCAATTGGTGGTCCATGCGTTTGTTGTTGTACTTGCGGCCTTGGTTGTGTAACCTGATAAGTAGGTGGCGGTATATACATGCGTTTGTTGTGGTACTTGTGGCCTTGGTTGTGGAGGTGGTATAAAATGACCGTATGGTGGTTGTCTATTGATGTAGTTTAGCCCATACATATGATGGTTTGCCTGTACATGCTGCTGTTGTATATACGGTGGAGTTACGGTGGTACGACATATTGGTTATTAGCCAGATATGGAGAGTACTGAGGTGTAGCGTACGGTCTTTCCTGGGTATTTTGGCAGTGCATCATCATCTGCATTTGTTGTGCCTGCATTGTTTGCATGTTTTGTATCATTTGCATTTCTAGGGATCTGATACTATGTTCATTCAGTTTTTGGTCAATCAGTTGGCTACAAGATATGTGAATGGAATCAGCTGTTTGACAAGTATCAAATCCAGATATGCGTCTTGTTGGTTCATATGTTTGTGGCACATTATTGTTTTCCTTTTGCTTCAAATTCTGAGATTGATGGAGAAGTTCTACTGTTGAGGTGAGATGTTCTACTTGTAGTTCTAATTGTGTAATATAAGCCTTATCAATGGTTGTTTCATCTTTTGATTTTGATTTTGTTGTCCTTTTTGCTTTTAACTTGTTGGTATTGTCCTCCATCTAATCCATACTGGCCCTGTTTTCATGATTATTTGTTGTTGGTGTTTCGGTAATTGGTTCGGGCGTTTCTTGAGCTGAACTATGTAAACTGGTGGTAGTAACTATTGGTATGGTTTTTTCGCCATTCAGATTTTGACCAGTTGACATATTCTTAGTTTTATCCGTTAGTTCTGGTGTTGAAATATGTATACTGGTGGTAGCAAATGGTAGTCTGGTTTTTACATAGATGAGACTTTCATCTAGTGAAAACAGAATTTTCATCATTTTGAGTTGTTGCAAGTACAATTTCATGGCATTCATCTTGAGATTGTTTATGTTCTTTATTATATATCATATTGTCTCTACAGATAATACATATGTAATCCTTTTTATTATATATCATATTGCTCTACAGATAATACATATGTAATCCTTTTTATTATATATCATATTGTCTCTACAGATAATACATATGTAATCCTTTTTATTATATATCATATTGTCTCTACAGATAATACATATGTAATCCTTTTTATTATATATCATATTGTCTCTACAGATAATACATATGTAATCCTTTTTTATTATATATCATATTGTCTCTACAGATAATACATATGTAATCCTTTTTATTATATATCATATTGTCTCTACAGATAATACATATGTAATCCTTTTTATTATATATCATATTGTCTCTACAGATAATACATATGTAATCCTTTTTATTATATATCATATTGTCTCTACAGATAATACATATGTAATCCTTTTTATTATATATCATATTGTCTCTACAGATAATACATATGTAATCCTTTTTATTATATATCATATTGTCTCTACAGATAATACATATGTAATCCTTTTTATTATATATCATATTGTCTCTACAGATAATACATATGTAATCCTTTTTATTATATATCATATTGTCTCTACAGATAATACATATGTAATCCTTTTTATTATATATCATATTGTCTCTACAGATAATACATATGTAATCCTTTTTATTATATATCATATTGTCTCTACAGATAATACATATGTAATCCTTTTTATTATATATCATATTGTCTCTACAGATAATACATATGTAATCCTTTTTATTATATATCATATTGTCTCTACAGATAATACATATGTAATCCTTTTTATTATATATCATATTGTCTCTACAGATAATACATATGTAATCCTTTTTATTATATATCATATTGTCTCTACAGATAATACATATGTAATCCTTTTTATTATATATCATATTGTCTCTACAGATAATACATATGTAATCCTTTTTCTTGTAAAGTGGCAGATTTTTATTTGAGATTTTTGCACATTCAAAATGTATCCATAGACTACATTCACTGCACTCTATAGTGTCATCCCCCGCAGACTGATTGCAGATGGGACATACAAACTGTACATTGATGTTACTAGACTGCTCTAAGTTGGTAGTATTTAATTGCTCAGGTTCTTTCTTTTCCATATCAGAGGTGTTATTTTCGATGTTCAGTTAATGGTGGTATTGTTAACCTCAACTGTCTCTCTCGGATTGTTCGGTACTTTCTCTTCTGAATTTTGTATTGCGAGACTTTGGCCTTGTCTAATACTATTCTGTTCAATGGCTGAACATATGTTGTTATTTATGATGTTTAGGTTGTGGTATTCCTTCTTTATCTCATCACACAGTTTTTGATATAGCAGTTCTACAAATATGTCAATATGATTTCCATTAACCAGTATCTGTGAGGAGGTATGATATAAATGTATTGTAAACTTCTGTTGTTTGCCAATGGTTCCATCTATTTTCTTATTGAAAACCATATATATTTTATCTACTTGTGATCCATTATTATCTAGCCCATCTATTTGCTCAGTAGTAAGAATGTCTTTATGAACTGAGAGAATATGGGGGATGGCTTGTTTTGCAAGTTCATAGGCTGCAGTGCTTAATGTTATAACCAGATTTTTTCCAAGTTTTAATTCTGCAGTGAGATGCTGCCTATTACAGTTGTCTCCCTTTTTTCCCCCGAGTGCTTTAGTCTTATTTAAATTATAAGGCTTTAGTGTAGTATTCTCAGAGTGGATATTACTTGAGGAGGTGTTTCTTCTCATCAACGTGGTTGATGTTCTTGTCACACTAGTTTAGTGTAGAAAATCCCACACTGACGTGGCGATACTGAAATTTTGATTTTATTAACTGTGGAGTTGTAAATTTGTGATGATGGCTGATTTACGTACTGTTAACCTAGTTTAGTGTAGAAAATCCCACACTGACTAGGCTGCACAGTTCGACGAGGTGAAGACAGACTGTTCCTGCTTTAATAAACACGGTGTTACTAAAAATTTTCTTTTATTAGCTGTGGAGTAGTGAATTTTCGTTGATAGCTGATTTTTTTTTTTTTTGTACTGTCAACCTAGTTTAGCATAGAAACTCCCACACTGACTAGGCTGCACGGTTTGGTGAGGTGGTGACAGACTGACCCTGCTTTAATAAACGTGGCGATACTGAAATTTTTATTTTATTAGCTGTAGAGTTGTAAATTTTTTATGATGGCTGATTTACGTACTGTCAACCTAGTTTAGCGTAGAAAATCCCACGCTGACTAAGGCTGCACAATTCGGTGTGGTGGTGACAGACTAACCCTGTTTTAGTAATCTTGGTGGTATTTCGGTTTTATGACAGGATAATAGAAATTGAAGTTATATGTGTTGATTTTCTGTGTAGTAAAAAGAGCTGTCGACCAGCTTAGCGTAGAAAATCCCACACTGACTGGGCCGCACATATGGCTACAAGATGAATATGAAGTTTTGTCATGGTTTTTACCAGCAGTCAGTTTTCCTTTGCTTTAGAATCTTTCATAACCAGACTTGTGATAAAATTCTTTCTGGATGAATACCGTCAAAATATAGAAAAAAGTTGCATGTAGCTCTGCCAGCTGAGTGTCGGTGATGATAACCTAGGCGGTAATTTGATCGCCTGCACAGATCAGCAGAAAACAGCGATGATTTTGTGTTATTTGCTGTATTTGTTTGTTGGATGTAACCATTCAGCTCATAAATTTGGCTCTGAAGTTCTTTGTCCTGATTTTTGAATTCTTTCGGATCGGGGTGGTCTCTTGATTCGTTGAAATGTTGGATAGAGTACACTGGAGTTTCCAGGAAGTTATATTTACAGTTTGGACGGCTGTTTATGAGATCTGCAAAGAGTTAGTAGTATTCAGTAATATATGACACTGTACTATTGTCAGACTCAGATGTAATATGGATGTAGTTACCGGTTTTTTTGTCAGGTCACATGTGCCAACCCATATATAAATCCAAAGAGGGCCGTGACGTTGTATTTTCCTGTCTATGTTATCTCTGAGCCAGTCAACGGTTTGTCTGGTGGTGGAGGAGCCTTTGTACCAGAATTGTACTCTATTTTCAACAACAGAGTTTACAAGGAATTCCTTTAGGTATTTTCCTTTGCTGTCGGAGAGTAGTATAGGAGTGTAGTGGATTGGACCAAATGGCAGTGGACTAGCCGGCCTGCTCAGAAATTTCCAAAGCTTCTGTTCCGTCATATGTAGTGAACCGAACGAGATGGATATATCTGTCTGTTTGTATATTTACAGTGCAGGAACCAATCACGGTTATAGATGCACTGGAAGGAGAGCGGTTGGATTAGTCCAACTGTTGGAGGGCACTACTAAAGCCCTCTACTGTCTTTGCGCACACTACGCTGTCCTCAAGGTGGTTCCAATCGACTATAGTCTTTGAAAAGAATGAATTTTTCCTGATGTCTGTCTTAAATTGGATGAGTTCGAAGGATCTAGAGTTGTTCACCGTTCCCAATCCTTCGTATTGTTTGGCTTTTCTCTTTTTTTTGTTCCTTATTTCTTTCAAATAGTCTTCTGATGCGATGGCGGGCACCAGTCCCTCAACCACTTTGCATACATGTGATAGAGTTGCTATGCTACAACTGGAGATTTGGTCTCATAACTGGAGATTTTTTATCGACGTATTTGATGCGTGTTTTTATTGTTTATTGATGTTTTCCTTTTGTTTATTTCAGTATTGAACCAACTGCATCCCATTTCAATATATATTGTTTACATTTCTGTCTTATTAGTAGTGTTTCATATGATGAATGAAGGATAAAAACTGTATTTATAATTTATTCATAATCATTCATAATCATAAGGTTATAACAAAGCAATGACAATGAAGACAGAATGTTCTGAACAATAAAGTCATAGAGCACTAAAATTAAAAAGTCACTTTGCTGCTGGTGCGTTGGGTGATAGCATACGTTTCGGTATTTTTGTGGTTTATCAATTCCATCCTGGAACTTAGTCCTTAAATAATACTTTGATCGGCTTTGGTCCCAAACAAGCCATAACAACTCAATCCGAGATGAATTCATTGCACGTTTGATCGAAATAAGAAGTTTTTCTCGGCATCAAAGGTTGTCCGACTCCTGTTAGGCTGTTTGCACAACGGTTTATAACTATTTTTAATTGCCGCTATCACACTTCTAATCATCTAAGCGTGTGCCACTAACCCACTTCCTTATCCCCAATTAACTGTCAATCAGTGGATAATTGTTACATAATCATCAACACCTTAATTAATCATCATGACCCAATTTACCTGTAAAGGTGTCAAACAGATCAATAACCGGATATCATTAAATACGACATTCACCTTTACCATTCATATCTCTCAGCGTTTTTCGTCAGCGCGGGAGTTCCAAATGGGGAATTTCCAGAAATATTGATCGCAAAATGTAGGTCAAGATTTTATTGTACATTATTTTTTTCACAGGCGGAAGATTTTGAAAGTTGATGGGAGGGACGGAAGGGACCCTCAAAATCAAGAGAAAAATGCTCCCGCCGGAAGGTTCACGTGTATGACTTTGTAAAACATAGTTAATCGTATATGTTTCCTTCTTTCCTGTAGTGGTCTAAATTCTAGATCTTTCAGCATGTTGGTAACGCAGCCGCTTTCCATGGACTTATAATCATGGTTGATGAAATGTGCGGCTCTCTTTTGTATGCTTTCTAATTTATCTATATTCTTGTTGGTATACGGATCCCATATTAAGCATATATGGAACGAAAGAGAGCATAAAAATATTAATAATAGTCAAATGTTTCTATTTTACACACTATAAGGTATCTATGGGACAGCTATGAGAGTATATGTACACGGAGGCCGGAAAATATTTCAGTGCGGGAAAATGGCCAGATTGTCACTGGTAATTTTCTGGAATATTTGTGTTTTCCGGACGAACTTTTGTGTGTAAATGGATATAGGTCACTCAATAAACACAATAATAATGTTTTGATATATAAATCTCCGTGCGAAAGTGTGAATAAATTGTAAAAATCAAGATTCTTGGTGCTGTGAAAAAAAATGGTGCGTCTTCTCTGTACAATGTCACGTGCATCAAGGAAGTTTGGCACCAAGACATTTCGGCACCCGTTAAAAAAGACAGTTCGGCACCAAGACATTTCGGTACCGTTGAAAAAAAGTATCAAATTGGCACCGCATTTTCTTTCAAACAAACGTGATTACCTTTTTTAAAATAAAATCAACGAAAATTTAAAAAAAAACATCAATGATCATTTAAATGCAATCAAAACATAATTTATTTAAATATTCTTTAAAAGAAGCCATTATTAACTTAATTAAGATCAAAAGCAGTGATCAAATGTTTACAGCTTGTGTTTGCATTGGTGATTGTTTGCTTTCGAGATGATTCGGCCTTAGTTGATACGGCCTCAGTTAAGAATGATGTGTATCTATGGATACGATAAAACAACACATTGTGATGATTTGAGTAAATAATTAATTAATTAATTAATTTGTCTATCAGGTGCCATATAGGCATGTTTTCTTTTTGTTTACACCATGACAGAAAAATATTAGAAAATTAACGTATGTACAGCACGCACAGCGCGATTTAGCAAGAAATCACTCGGGTCCGACGTCGGTGAAATCAAAAAAATGTCGCAGAAATTTAAAAAAAAAGTCTGCGTTTACACCGCGAAATGTCCGAGAAAAATCGAACACGGTGATTTACTATAAAACACCGACATTGACGATTAAACGCCGTGAAATAAAGAAATGGGATATTAACTTTTATTTGTACATTTGTATGTTCTTGAGACTGTCATTTTTGATAATATGAATGATTCATAGCAAATACTTATTTTCTTTTTCAGGTGTGCAAGCTATGTGATCATTTTTCGTTCTTTAATTCTGATATTTGCTTTTGTTTTAATCTATTATGTTAAGAAAACAATGCCGGTACAAACGTTTAGTATTATGTGATCATTACCATTTATAAGCTTGTGTTGTATTATTTTGTTAATTAAATAAACTTGATCTTTTGAATGCAAGCTTGGTATCCCGAGTTAATTTGCTTTCGGGTGTTCAATTAATGTCGACTTGGCACGTGACTTAAGTTCACCTGTTACAAAAGTTTCTAGATCCCCAAAAGCATGCTTTGATCGATAGCATGTGGAAACCTTTCTAGATTCTCGTTCACGTGAAAAATATGTGTACAAATCAGAAATGGAACTTTTATTAAAGGTAAAATAACACGTGGCTTGCAAGGGGATTAACGACATACAAATACGAAAAAGCATGTTTGCTTTAGATAAAAAATTACATCGATTTTTTTTTTCAATCATTCTCGGTGTGTTTTTAAATCAATCCCTCAGCCTCAGGTAACTGTGTATTTGACCTTTTAGTGACCGAGTTCAATGTGTGCACTACATAAAAATAGACACATCCGTACATTGATAAAACACAGGTGATTAAAAAAAATAACACCGATATAAACCAATCGAAATGTTGGGATTAGACAAGGATTTATATAGTATATGCAAAACAAGATGCGTGCTCAGCCTCATAAATCCTATAAATAAAATGTATGCCATGCTGGCATCCCTGAAAAAAAAACTGGTATCAAATTGAAATATAAAGTACGAAATAGTTAACAAACAAAACTAAGCAACAAAAAACAAAAGAACACATGAAGTACAGCTACATGTACGTGTATACACGCATGATTTTCGCCGCGGTGTTGTCACCGACAATTAAAATATTTCACCAACATTTAGATCCTAATTTGTAAATTTTCGCGGTGAAAGTTTCACCGTGATTTCACCTATATTTTACGGTGATTTTATGACATATCACCAACATTTCACCGCGAAAAAACACTGACCAAGGTGATTTCTTGCTAAAACGCGTAATTTTAATAAATAGATTATTAAAAATATAATAAAACAAAAACAAAATATTCGAACAAAAACGAATCGCAAGAAGATATTAAACATTTGAACAAGGATTTGAATCACAAAATATTTTTTTTTATAATGATTTATTTTGGAAAAAAGTGGGGGCGTTTTGTACGTAAAATCAAAGAAAAAAACACAAGTGCCGAATTGTCCGGGTGCCGAAATGTCTCACAGGTGCCGAATTGTCCGGATGCCAAACTGTCTTGGTGCCGAAATGTCTCACACAGGTGCCGAAGTGTCCTGCTGCTGAATTGTCCGGGTGTCGAAGTGTCTAGCATTCGTGCATCAATCATTTGGTGATTTGATAAATTATTATTTTTTTAGTAAGTCGCCTATATCTATATATATATGCACAAAATAACAAGTTTACGAATTTGATATGAAAAGAAATTAAACCATATCACACAAAACTTTACCTGACAACGTCTCACTGTTCATTTTCCTCGATATTGTTTCGATTTTCAAAAAATTCAGTGAAAGATGCTACTTTCTGTTTAAAACGGAACTGATACCAAAATTATCTCCTTCTTAAAAGAGCATGTGGGATTGGTCAAAATAAATCATATGTCTTCGTAAAATTTCGATGTGTGCTACGTTCGTTTTGACTCTTATTCCAAAAATTCCCTTTAGCAGAAAACTTAACATGCTTTTATCCAGAAATTTGCATTTACAGGAATGAAGCGTTTTTGACATATGCAACTAAACAACTGATCCAAGGTCAGAACATCTAAACATCTAGTTGGCCTGTAAATACCTGTAAATGTGTTAAATTTTTGCCCCTGTTTTTGGTAATTTTTGATTTCACTGTTATTTTCATGCAATATTTGTAGTTAATTTTTCTTTTATGTCTGTTTGCGCAGCGCCGACGTGTAGTCATCCGAGTTTTGATGGATCGTCGTACTATGTAGATGTAGACGGGTCAAAACATCCCCACATCTATCTATCTATCTATCTATCTATCTATCTATCACAGGTAGGTTCTCTTCTCTCTCCAAACATCCCCACATCTATCTATCTATCACAGATAGGTTCTCTTCTCTTTCAAAACATCCTCACATCTATCTATCTATCACAGGTAGGTTCTCTTCTCTCTCAAAACATCCCCACATATATCTATCTATCACAGGTAGGTTCTCTTCTCTCTCAAAACATCCCCACATCTATCTATCTATCACAGATAGGTTCTCTTCTCTCTCAAAACATCCTCACATCTATCTATCTATCTATCTATCTATCTATCACAGGTAGGTTCTCTTCTCTCTCAAAACATCCCCACATCTATCTATCTATCACAGATAGGTTCTCTTCTCTCTCAAAACATCCTCACATCTATCTATCTATCACAGATAGGTTCTCTTCTCTCTCAAAACATCCTCACATCTATCTATCTATCTATCACAGGTAGGTTCTCTTCTCTCTCAAAACATCCTCACATCTATCTATCTATCTATCACAGATAGGTTCTCTTCTCTCTCAAAACATCCTCACATCTATCTATCTATCACAGATAGGTTCTCTTCTCTCTCAAAACATCCTCACATCTATCTATCTATCTATCTATCACAGGTAGGTTCTCTTCTCTCTCAAAACATCCCCACATCTATCTATCTATCACAGATAGGTTCTCTTCTCTCTCAAAACATCCTCACATCTATCTATCTATCACAGGTAGGTTCTCTTCTCTCTCAAAACATCCCCACATCTATCTATCTATCACAGGTAGGTTCTCTTCTCTCTCAAAACATCCCCACATCTATCTATCTATCACAGATAGGTTCTCTTCTCTCTCAAAACATCCTCACATCTATATATCTATCACAGATAGGTTCTCTTCTCTCTCAAAACATCCTCACATCTATCTATCTATCTATCACAGGTAGGTTCTCTTCTCTCTCAAAACATCCCCACATCTATCTATCTATCACAGATAGGTTCTCTTCTCTCTCAAAACATCCTCACATCTATCTATCTATCACAGGTAGGTTCTCTTCTCTCTCAAAACATCCCCACATCTATCTATCTATCTATCACAGATAGGTTCTCTTCTCTCTCAAAACATCCGCACATCTATCTATCTATCTATCACAGGTAGGTTCTCTTCTCTCTCAAAACATCCTCACATCTATCTATCTATCACAGATAGGTTCTCTTCTCTCTCAAAGCATCCTCACATCTATCTATCTATCTATCTATCACAGATAGGTTCTCTTCTCTCTCAAAACATCCTCACATCTATCTATCACAGGTAGGTTCTCTTCTCTCTCAAAACTTCCTCACATCTATCTATCACAGGTAGGTTCTCTTCTCTCTCTAGGTCCAAAGGCGATGTAAACATTAAACATCATCTAAATAATATTAGAAAATTGATGTTTTATTCGCGTGGATTTTTATCAAATCTGGATTTATATAAAATTTGGATTTAATGTAATCGGAGAAAAACAGAACTAGTTTTGAAATCTGGTGAGCATTTTCGCGGAATTAATATTCTGAAACATTTTCATATTTCTGTGTGTAATATAAAGTGTGATCTGAGTAAAAGGAATTACACACATTTTGTATTGTTATGTGTGACGGAGTTGCTTGTAGTAAATGTTATTTTTATTATATTATTTTGAAAGCTAGTTATGTGGATGTACTGATGTAAAAGTGTAGTATTTTCTTATTCATGTGTAACGTGTATGGTAGACATTTGAGAAATTAATTAAAGTACTTGAAATGGGAATCGTATTCAATAAAAAAAAAAGAACACAAATCGAAGAGTTCGTAGCTCTTAACTTCTCTTGGTTCTTGACAAGACGAAAATCTGAATTTTTTTAAACTTTTTTTTCAATGTATTTGTAATCATTTTATATGTATATTTTTTTACCCTTTAAATGGGTATGCCAATTTTAGTTAGTCTTTTGAAATATAAAAACACTTAATATTATAATGGATATAATCAGATCGTGTTTTTTTAAATTAAGCTTCACTATGAAATTACAAATATGCTTGCCAGTTGCCACTAGTGGAGCAGGAACTTCTTACCCTTTGGGAGCACCTGAGTTCACGCACTATTTCAGTGGCGAGCGTGTTACTCGATCTTTAGTAATGTTTTGTACATCGTTGTTTGACATTTTTCTTTTGGCCATTGTGTTGTTTGGCCTTCGATTTACGAATTCTGATTACCCCTTTGGTATCTTTCAGCTCTTCCCAAACACTAAGAGTGAACTTGGCTAAACAAAACACTAAACCATCAGAGAGCTAAAGAGAGAGAGAGAGAGAGAGAGAGAGAGAGAGCCTCGGAGATAGAGACAGAGAGAGAGAGAGATGAGAACCGCTCAAAACGAGGTATCAAATGGCATCATTAATTTGTTTATGGGAGCCATGCAGAAAATATACTCTTCAAAAAAGACACGCATATAGAATTTAAACCTTTAATAAATTAATATATATAGAGAATACATTAACAAAGTTTAAATATTTATCTTCATGGAATGTTTATTGTACATAGTGTGTCCTCCACGAGCATCAATAACAGCCTGACAGCAAGTTGTGGTAAGGTTTGTGACTGATGTTTTCTTTGCCTTAAACGTATGTCCAATTCATCTCATAGGATCAAATCAGTTATCAGTCTTGCAGTGTGAGGTCTAGCATTTTATCCTATTAAAATCTGACGCCTTTTCACTGGATTATTGGAAGCACATGTTGCTGCAAAATTTCATCATCACATCATAACACTGGTGAATGCAGTTGGCGAGTTACGGCCTCTATGCACTCGAGCTCTACCATCGGCCCGTTGTAGCAGAAATCGTGACTCATCACTGAACCAAACTTTTCTCACTAACGCTGCTGTGGCCATATACTCTGTACGTTGTTTCACTAGTCTTGTCCTGATTTCTACATGGCGTAATTGATTGGAAATTCTAAGGCTAATATATATGTACAATTTGTATCGGTAATTCTGACTAATATGTACTATTCTCCCAATCTGTTCTGCACAAGGGACAAGTTTTTCTCCAACCTTTATCATGGCATGTCTTTAGCCATGTAACCATACACGTATTATGAATGCATTTTACATCTATATTCATAGTAAGTTTGGTTTTCAAATCTTTTACAATTATTTTCTCTTTGCAAATTTCGCAGTGAATCATATTCACAGCCAACAGTTGTAACGAACAAACTGTATTTTTACATGAGGTTTAATAGTTAAATATTTCACTTCCTATAATTTTCGATTTTTAACACTACCCCTGACAATCGTGGCAGTACTCCTGACAATCGTGGCAGTACCCCTGACAGTCGTGGCGTATTGCAGCATATACCAAACCACTTACATAGTTCCCTTCACTCATATTTTACCAGACGCCTTTTCGCTGGATTATTGGAAGCACATGGCAAAATTTCATCACATCATCATAACACTGCCTTTAGCAATTCGTACAATTTGTATCGGTAATTCGTAGACTACAGTCTTCACGATAAACTTTTTATGTTACCGGCGGGGAGGACTTGTGCCAATGGAATTTTTACAAGTTCCCCCTGGAATTTACAAGTCCCCCATACCAAGACAATTGTTCACAAGGTTTAGATCAACGACTGAAATAAATTTGAATAAGACATTCATTTGTTCATATATTTATTATGATGTTAATGTATTATACATTAACATCATTCTCTCATAAATTCAAACAACATTCCATCAATAATTTCCTCTGTGAAATCACAGTCATCATCATCATCATCATCGCCATCATCATCATCATCATCGTCATCATCATCATCGCCATACTCATCATCATCATCATCATCGCCATCATCATCATCATCATCATCATCATCATCGCCAACATCATCGCCATACTCATCATCGTCATCATCATCATCGTCGTCATCATCATCATCATTACAAGTTGTACTTGCAACGCCGACACTCTCAGTCTGAAACAAATGTAAGAATACAACAATAATCTGAATCAATAATATTTCCAAAAGAAAACAGAAACAGGCTTTATACATGTACAATACTATATACATTATTAATATTCAAATTAAGTGCCAAAGATTTGATCCACCAAAATAATTTCACTCAATGCTCTCTACAATGAACTTGGAAGCCATCATACACTATCATTTTTTTTTTCAGTTTGAAAATTATGCAAACAAGGGTTCCAAATATTAAGACAAAGCTCACATTTTAATTTTGTCACTGTGTTTTCTAGCTTCATTTTGGTTTTTTATGCTTCCTTTTGTTTTTTAAATGATTCAATATTGTTCCCTGAGCTTTATTGTATCAACTCTTGTATATAATTAATGGCTTAAGATTAACTTTGTGAATTGTCTTCCAATATGAATAGGTAGTTGGATTACCTAACAACTCATACAAGCCTATCACCAATACCGTGGGTTTGCACCCGGCTTTATAAATTAAAAAAAGGGTGCACTCGACTCTCGGCCACAAGTGATAAAGTTTACTGTTGCTTGCCCATGGTCGGTGGTTCTCTCCAGGTACTCCGGCTTATTCCACCATTAAAACTGGTCGCCATGATATAGCTGAAATATTGCTGAAAGTGGCATTAAACACCAAAAATCAAATCAAATCATCATCCAATATGAATATATAATTGATTTTTTACCACTGTCTCAACCTGTTGATGCTGTTCAGCAACAACCACCACACTATCACTGTTAGTTGTTGGTTCATGTTGTTCCTCTGCAACAACAAATACTTCATTTTGTAGGTTAACTGGTGTAGATATTGGTACAGCTTCAGTTATCAATACTTCAACTTGTTGTTTTTCAACAGGAGCAGGAACAACCTTTTCAAAATTTACTCTTCGTTTCCTTCCAGATGGTGTAATCTGAAATTTATATATTAATAAAGTTTAGATAAATTAAGTATTAATATTTTTTTTTTATTGTTAAATTTAAGTTATATTTTTAAAACAAGTAACTTGCTGAAAATTTGTTTGTCATTGGTTTTATAAACATCCAGTTTAATCAATTTTTGTTTTTGAGAAATTCAAATTTACTGGAAATATAACACGACGGGTGCTACTAGTGCAGTAGTGGAGCAGGAACTGCCTACCCTTGCGGAGCACCTGAGTTCACCCCCGTTTTTTAGTGGGGTTCGTGTTACTTGATCTTTAGTTTTATATGTATGTTTTGTAGATCGTTGTTTGTCCTTTTGTACTTTTTCTTTTGGCCATTGTGTTGTCTGTTCTTCTTCGATTTACGGATTCTGATTGCCCCGTTGGTATCTTCAAACTCTTCTTACTTTAGTTTTAAAAAAAACCACTAGTTGACTAGACAATCATGATATAACTTACCATCCATTGTTTTATTGCAGTTTCAGGATTGAAATCGGAGATTGAATCTCCCTGAATGTTGATCAACACCAGGTCGTTCAGGGTATTTGACTTCATTCTACCTCTTCGCTTGTTTTTCACCAATTTCATGGCTGAAAAACTGGTCTCATTTTTCACAGATGTTGGTGGGAAGCTTTTCAAAAGATCAAGAACAGAGAATATGTTGTCCAGTCCTTGTGCTGAAAACATCTTGTGCAGTTTTCCAATAGTGACATCACTCAAATCATTAAACTTACAAAAACAAAAATGCATTTATTAAGTCATTTTAAGCACTGGAGGATTATAATTGTTTAGTTGCAAAGTTGTTGTAATACAATGTATATAAAATTTCAGGTAACAAAATTGTTAAGTACAAAGAATGCTTAGCATTTTTGGAGATGTGTTAAAGGTTATATGACATACCTCTTGTACACTAATGCTTTCAGGAGTGACCATTCTCCAACTAACTAAGAAACCTCAACATTGGCATTATGCAAGACATCCCTGAAGTGTTTCTTGATGGTATCTAGTTCTTCTTCACCAAAATCTAAGAAAATATTTAACAGTTTAATGAATCATTCACTGTAATTAGATAGTAATTAATACATAGAAATGTCTGTATTGTATGCTGACAACTGATGCACATTATTCCAAAGATTGATATATCATAGGATTTATTATAAATGTTATAAGACATGGTAAGGGCTAACTTTGAAGGAAAAACAATATTTGACTCTCTATGTAGTCTGAATAAATTTTCAAAATGTTTGAAGCATTTTCAATATTTTGTCTTTAATAGCACATCAGACTGGGTTGCACAAACCTTACTTAAATTTAAGTGTCAATTAAAACTTAATTGAGACTTAAATTTACTTGAAATGTACATAGAATTAATTTACACTTATAAGGTTTAATTGAGACTTGAATTTAATTGACGTTTGTGCAACCCAGTCTAAATACTGAAATTACAAGAACAAGAATTAACATAACATCTGAACAGTTGTAAATAAAGAAAAAACAAATAAACTGAGATAACAGAACATGCTGGGTAAACCTGTTATGTCCTTAGATCCTGGATCAGGCCAATTAGACAAGTTGGATATTTTTGTAGCATTGATTAATGGGGACCTCTCTGTTGGGAATCTAACTGCCAATGCTTCTAAAATTCCCTTCATCAGCTTTTTATACATTTCACCTGTGTTCAGTTTCCTCCCTTTAAACACTAAGGGCTCTCCCTGGTATACCTTCTCCTCTATTACTTGGTTAATTTCTGAATTAACATACTCTCTAAAATGTGTTTACATAATGTATAAGCTTACTGGTACTTAAAGTGTGTATTCTTTTATATTCAGATTAAAAAAGACCCAGAACACATCATCAAGGAGATAAAACCTATATAAAGATACATGGGAGCAAGTTATTCCTAGAGTAATTAGAATTTAGGAAATAACTGTATTGTATTTGAAAATTTCACGGCATCAATTGGAGTTTGATGGTCGCAAATTGAGTTTACTGGCAACGCGTTAGAGGAGACAGTAAACAGATATTTGTGACCATTAAATCGACAATTAACAATGATGCCGTGAAATTTTCAAATACAATACAGTTACCACCATTCAATATTGAACATAAAAATGTATTCTTGCATATGCCTGGGTCTAAAAATCAAACAAATTCCACGAAATATTGTTGACGACTCTGGCACATAAACAACATGACGTCATATGAAGACTTCCAGTTTAAAACGTAAAGATCAGACGTTATTTGGCTTCATGTACGCTTCAATTTTGATAGAATTTAACTAAAATAAGTTTTCACATATATAATTATTTAAAACATAACATATGTTTAACAAAGACAAAGATACAATAACATATACTTATAACATGCCATTTATCAATCGTAACTACTCGGCCATTCTCGCTACCCTGCAAATAACCTCGTTCGTAGATAGTAGAAATTCTTCTTAAATTGTTTACCGGAAGTTAAGATAAGTTAAGCCGCACAAAAATATAGTCCACGAAAATCCAATATGGAAGACATACTAAGTAAAATCTAATCATGCAAAACTAATTAAAACTTTAATTGAAATATAGAAAATTGTTTAAAATATAACTTTATCAAACTTTCATGTAACTGACATGTGAAAAGTACTGCGATTCATACGCCTAATGCATACGAGGTTATTTGCAGGGTAGCGAGAATGGCCGAGTAGTTACGATTGGTCATTTATATGCTCAGTGTGGTTGATACCTCCCTGTGTCTAAAGCAGAAAGGCAAGCACATAGGTTGTCCTGCAGCAGAAGACACCAGGGGACGATGCTAAAAGGATGTTAGCTCATACCCAAATATTTAATTGTATGAATTGATTATCCTTCCCGTGTTTAAAGCAAACAAGTTAGCGAATAAGGTAGCTTGAATGCAGTAAACACCAGGGGACAGTGCCTCAAGGATATGTTAATTTACTCATACAGTTGATTTTGTGTTATAATTAAAAGACAAGATGTATCAACTTTTTAAGGAAGATGCTTCAAAATAAATTTACATAATGTTTTCAATAATTCAATATTTTCACAGTTAAAAAGCCAAATCAGTTTGCTTTGACTGTTCAAATTTCTAAAATTACTACATACAGTTGTAATTTCAAACAACATTGATTCTCGGTCTTCATCGTATTTTGAGCATTCAAATAAAAAATGTAATTCATCTTCAATAACATTTGAAGAACATTTTGTGCATATTCTGTTGTGTCGGGGAACACCTTGATATCTACCCAATTCTATCTGTAATCTATGTGAGGATGTACGCAGTTTTGTAAAACTTCTCCCGGCTTAGTTCAAAATTATTAACTATGGTGAGATATTTTTCAAGACCAAAATTATTCTTACATATATTATATATTTTTAGCTTACTGTCAGAGAATTGATTAATTTGTTTTTTCCATTCTGTGATAAATAACGATGTCTTAAATATTGACCCTCAACGATGTCTTAAATATTGACCCTCACTGGACTGCTCTATGTAAAAGTGCGTTCGAACAACTGTCTTGAGTATGCTCGAGTTGTTTATTGTAAATGCTCGAGAATGAGTTCTTCCTCTGATTCTACTGTTACAACACGTCATGATAACTGTAATAACGCTGATAATCCTTTTTCGCAATCAGACCTGACACAAACTATAAGTGACAGTCAATTCAACGATGATGACATGTACAGAATTATACAATCAAAGTTTGGACAACTAGACAGAACTAACTTTAAGCGAGAACTCCTGCAAAATACAGAAGCTGAAGACTTGAAACCAATAAGAAATTCTTTGTTCGAATTAACAAGACAAAATGGAGACTGTTTACTTAGGGAATCCAGACTTGTCGAGCGTACAAATCGCGAACATGGTGCGTCAATAGAAGTACAACTTTCTGATGATATCTATATGCTCTTTCACTACTTAGAGGGCACATACACGATAGCTGATCTTAAACCGCTTCTATCGAGAAGCAGACGAAACACTAACACACAAAATGACAACGAGGACAGTAACATACATGATGTTGTTAACAAACTTACCAATAAAGGCATTAATCCTAATAACTCTGTTGTGCTGGCTACAATCCTAGAACTAAAACAAAGCTTCAATGAAAATATCCAGTCAATAAATGACAAACTAGAAACACTCTCAAAGAAATTTGAGGACGAAAACAAAATGCTAAAGCAAGAAATTATGTCCAAGGAATCTGAAATCACACAACTTAAAGCTGCGCTACAAGAGGAAAAACACACTAATGGTCGTCTTCGAGCGGATAATAAACTAAAATCACAAGACTTAAAAGTGCAAGAAGAAAAGGTTCGTGCCACTGAAGAGCAGAGACAAAATGTGCTAACAAGAATAATAAATCGACTAGAATCAATAGATGGCATATGGAAAACATTCTCCAATAAACCACGTTCATACAGTGATTCAGTGAAATATTCAGCCAACGAATGGCCGGCTAAATTGCCAACACAGGAGAATGAAATGATACTCGTAATCTTCCCATTCTTAGTAAAGACACTGAGTAGTCTGTGCAAATTGTGAGCACAATTCCAGATGATATGAGATCTACTGAGAATAACTTTGCTCGATACAATCAGAATTTCGAAACAGAAAAGAAAAGACCAGATCATGAATTAAGATCAAGAGAACAGATCCATAAAATCGAAACTCATGTGACAAATGATAACACCGACTTATTCTGTGGAGTGTTTCGTCAAAGAACAAAGAGAATCGTTCTGTATAATGTGAAAGCTGATCGTCCTTTTGAACTTGTTGATGCTGCAATTAGACAATATGCACAGAACAAAGGTGTTCATATATCTTACACTAAACTGATGAGAAAAAGAGATTTCAAAAACTATTCTACTTACACATTAAGGGTAAATATTCACGAACATGATTTTGACACTGTTGAAACGGATCAAAATTTCCGGCCAAATGGTGTATATTGGCGAGATTATGTTCCCCGAAGTAGTTATTAAATGCAACAACTATGCAGCTATTCCTGATTATGAATCTTAAGATTTTTTGTGTTATTGTAATATTTATGATGTTGATAAGGGTAACAACATGGAATATTAGGGGTGCAATGTACGGCACCTCATACTTTGAAAACTTGTTGGAAGAATCTGATGTTTGTATTGTTACTGAGCACTGGCTTAATCGATATACTATTTGCTTTTTGCATGAGATAGCTAAAGATTTTCGAGTTTTTTCATGTACTAGTTCAAGTACTTGCAACTCAAGCAAGGGGTCTGGTGGTGTAGCAATTCTTGTTAGAAAAACATGTGGTTATAAAACGAATGAATTAAATATTGAAAATGATAGAATTTGTGCTGTCAAGCTAGTCAAAAGAGGTTATGAAAATGTATGTATAATAGGTGTTTTACTACCCTCTACTAACTATTCAGTTGAAGAATATCTGTCTTATTTTAGTACTGCATGTAGTATATATGAACAAATGTCAAGTGACTGCGTCACTGTTGTATGTGGTGACTTTAACACAGATATATCATTGAATGTCAAGAACACAAATTCAAAACACCTTTTGAATTTTGTTGAAAGTAATAACATGTCACCTGCACCACTTATTACAGGTTGCAGAGGTCCTAAATATACATACAGGTCTAAAGATGGTACTAGGAAAACATTGATTGATTATATTATGATTCCTGAATTTTTGTGTAATGGTTGTTCTGATCTAAAAGTTAGAAATGATTGTCTGTATAATGTATCCGATCATTATCCGATTTCTATTACTTTGGATACAAATTTGCTATGTAATACATCAAACAAGCTAGCCGTCGGACGTAAAGTGCTGCTGTGGTCAAAGTCAGACGAATGGCAAAAACAATATTATAGAAGCGAACTAGATAAACTTTTGGATATTAATCTGTCGAACTACACAGTGAATGACGAATTTATAGAACAATTTAATTCGATATTAGTAAATGCCGTACATTCAGCTGCTATTTCCTGCATACCCACTGGGTACTTTCGACATTTTCTCAAGCCATATTGGAAATCTAATCAATTAAATCTCTACCATGATCAACAAAGACATGCTCGAAATCAGTGGATTTCCGAAGGTCGCGTACATGATAAAGACAATATTTACTTTATTGAGTATAAAACACGAAAGACCGAGTTTCGAAAGCGGAAACGTAGAGCTGAGCGTCGTTGGAGAGAAGAAAAGTATGCTGATGTATCTGAAGCTGCGGAACTTGATATTAGCGAGTTTTATCGTGTTGTTCGCAAACAAAGACAAAAAAAATCTACAACCTCTTCAATGTCGTATAATGGTGTAACAGCAGAGACCGATAATGACATCTGCAAACTGTGGAGTAATTACTTATACACTCCATCAAATGATGTGACATTCGACAAATCGTTCTATGACACTGTTTCATCAAAAGTCAAGGACTATAGTGAACTTTCTCCGAAAACAACACAACCAATTCTCGATGAACCCTATACGATAGACTAAGTTACAGAACAAATACAGACATTAAAATGCAGAAAAGCTCCAGGACCTGATTATATAACAAATGAACATATTATTCATGGTGGTAAAACGATTGTGAAATGGATGTGTTATATTTTCAATATGATGCATACGAGTGAATACGTTCCTTTCCTATACCGTCATGGAATAATTGTTCCTTTATATAAAGGAAACAACAAAGACAAAACATCCCCGAATAGCTATCGTGCAATAACGTTAACGTCCGTTACGGGAAAGGTGTACGAAAAAGTGGTTCTATCGCGTATTACCAAAATGTTAAATAATATTGGAATGACTTTTCCAGATCCTCTACAGTTTGGGTTCGTTCCTGAGCATGGTTCAATACCAGCCTTATACACACTTAACGAATGCATAAACTTTTTCCGTAATTGCAAATCGAAGCTTTTTGTTTATTTTCTCGATAATCAGAAAGCCTTTGATAAAATATGGCATGACGGACTTTTTCTCAAATTAAAAAATTTAGGAGTAACTGGTAAACTGTGGAATATACTATTTATGTCATATAAACATGCTAGTGCGCATGTGCAGTATAATGGCTTTATTAGTAACAATTTTGCGATCTCCCAAGGGGTTGGACAAGGGAGAGTGATTTCTGTTTGGTTTTTCTCTCTTTACATAAATGATTTGATATCTGAACTGAAAGCTGTAAATAGTGATATAAGCATTAGTGATCTGAATATTCCCGCTATCCTTCTTGCAGACGATACAACTTTACTCAGTACCTCTGCACATGGACTTCAAAGACTACTTGATTGTGTTCAAAACTATGCCTGTCGCTGGCGTCTGACGTATAATGGAACGAAAAGCTGTTTAATGTTGTTTGACGGACATAAACAAAATGATTCTGAAATCTCCGTTCGGCTTGCAGAAACGTTCATTGAGAATAAAAACGAACATGTATACGCTGGGACATTGATAACTCGATCTGTCAAAACTACTGAAAGAACAAAAGTGCGACGGAAAAGTTAAAGAAAAATCTACACTCTCTTTACAACATTGGGGTCAACCCCAAGTGTATGACGCCTGTTACGAACGCCATGATTTGGAAACGTATGATTCTTCCTACAGAACTATATGCCTGCGAAATTTGGGGTGGACTTTCAAATACCGAAATAGACTTGTTAGAACGAACTCAAAGATATGCTGCTCGTTTTATTCAGTGTATGGACAAAACTTCTCCTATTGATTCCACAATTAGTAATTTGGGACTTTGGTCTATTGAATCCGTTACCGACAAATTTAAACTATTATTTTTTGGGCGTTTATGTAGAAGTAATTCGTCTACGACACATAAGAAACTGTTTCATATTCTGATCAGCCAAATTATTCTAGAGGAATACTATTACTTATGACCTGATCAAAACCCTTGTGAAATATGATATGTTTTCCTTTCTAGAGACTTTTGTTCATGAAACATTTATACCTAAAAAAGATTTATGGTCGAAAATTGTTCGTCAGTCAATTTCAATCTCTGAGGAAAATAGATGGCTTGAAAATATTGAAAATAGGCCTGAACTTTTGAGATATTCAAAAATTCACAGCACTCTTACCGAACATAGACTTATACGTCTAACACTTGTATACCCAAATATCAAACGTGAACTACTCGTACTGGTCAAACTGGGCTCTATGGCTATAGAGAAGGCAACCTGTCCATTATGTTGCGTCAATTCGAGCGATATTTTATTGCACTTAATTATGTCATGTCATGCGTTACTGACAGAAAGAAACAAACTACACTACTCAATCGTTGATATACTTCCAGTTCAAACATCAGTTGACATTTGCAACCTTGAAGAGAGTGACATTCTTCTAGTAATGCTTGACTCCGTCGATCAAGATATCATACAAGAACTTTCGCCAGATTTATGGTCGATTATGATGTTTTACATAGCAAAATTTATGTATCCGTTGTATAAAAAATCCAGCCAGTCTTGATTGAAAACAAATTTAACTTTGACTATTAGCCATAAACCTGCTGATCTCGTTCATGTACAACTTCATGTATGTTATGTAAATATGTTGCTTTGTTTTGATATTTGATCTTGCTTTGTAAATCTTCATACCGATGGAGGAAATAAAGAGTCATTCATTTATTCATTCATTTATTCTGAAATAAACTAATAAGCTAAGTATGTGGATGAATTTTAAAATCTAAAATCTAAAAGTAACGGTGTTGATTTATCTTAAAGCATAAAAATATTTATTTTATGGATCATTCACTTTTAAAAGCATAAAATAAATTGAATTATAACATCTATGTTATTGTTAAAATCTAAGATAGAGGACGATATTGGAGGTGTACATTCAGGGAGACATTTTATGTATTGTATCCAGGATTTCTGTACGATTGGTATAGCGCGGAACACCCACACTGACCCGGTGTCCTGGTACAATACTTCTACTTCAACTTCAACTTCAATCAGGTTACTTCGTAACATCCGCAAGCAGACATCTCACTAAGGACTATATTTACACGCGCACAAAGCAGAGCATCAAAGCTTAAAAGAAACAACATATTTACACTGTACAAGTATATGGAAGTTTAGAATACTCCCTTGACTGCCACCTTGAATGTGTCCAAGCCCGGGACGGCTATCACAGGCGATGGTAGTTGGTTGGTTTCCTCATGATGATCGTTCGTGGAAAGAATGAATATTTATATACATTTATGTTTGTCCTTATTTTCTGAAATTTCCAAGCATGGCTGTGACGAGTTGATGTTATTTCTGCCATAATGGGGTGATGGTAAACCGGCACAGCGATGAGGTGGTGGACCACCTTATACATGAGTGTTACGTCTGATCTTTTTCGCCTCTGTTCTAATTTTCCCCAATTTAGATCTTTTACCATTTTCGTTGTGCTGTCAGGTTTTTTGTAGTCGTGCGGCTTGTTCAGGACAAATCTTGCTGCGTTCTTTTGGACAGATCCTAATTTGTTGATGTTGCTTGTTGTATGAGGGTTCCAAATCGTTGAGCAGTATTCTAATTTGGTCTTACAAGGCTGGTATATGCTCTATCTTTTACACTAGATGGACAGTATTTAAGATTTCTTTTCAGGAAATCAAGTACTTTTGATGCCTTCTTGCAAGTTTGGTCGATGTGCAAGTTGTACTCGAGGTTGTTACTGAGTTCTACTCCAAGGTATGGTTGATGGTCAACTTTTTCTAGCGTCTCTCCTTTCATTTTATAAGGGAAATCGGTCTTTGATCTTTTGTTTGTCGTTTGCATTATTGTACATTTGGAAACATTGAATTCCATTTGCTATGTATCTGACCAGCCTACGAGTGTGTCCAGGTCTTCTTGCATTAGTTGATGATCTTTTTCTGTGTGTATTGGTTTATATATCACACAGTCGTCTGCAAACAATCTGGCGGTGGAATGGAGAATGTCTGCGATGTCATTGATGAACACCAGGAATAGTGTAGATCCGAGTACCGTTCCCTGGGAACCCCCGATGTTACATAGGAACACATGGAAGCTTCCTCATCTACGACTACTCTTTGGATCCTTTTACTGAGGAATGCATCAATCCATATTCTGATGGTTCTATCAATGCCATAGTATTGGAGTTTCTCTGATAATCTTTCATGAGCAACTTTATCGAAAGCTTTTGCAAAGTCAAGGATTGCTATGCCGACTTGTATGTTGTTCATCCATTTGGTAATGTCGTTGGTTGTCATCAGGAGTTGGTTTTCGCATGATCTTTTTGCTCTGAACCCATGTTGATTTTCATTGAGGATGTTTTGGTTGTCTAATTGGTTCATAATTTGTGATACAATGATATGTTCTAAGATTTTTGATGCCACTGATGTTAATGACACTGGTCTGTAATTTGATGGTTTTGAGCGATCCCCTTTTTAAATATTGGAACTATGTTGGCATTTTTCCAATCCTCTGGTATTTGGCCTGTGTTGATCGAATTTTTGTAAGAATAGATTCAATGATATTGGCTGTCTCTTTAAGTATTCTTACTGGAACTTTGTCAGGGCCAGTTGCTTTACTCGTGTTTAATCTATTTAATGCTTTTTCGACACTTTTTCGCTGATTTTGATGTCCTTCATTGGCTTAAATGGCGAGTTTCCTTTCGATGGCATATTGGTGGTGTTTTCAGTTGTAAATACTGATGTAAACTGATTGTTTAGCATTTCAGCTTTCTGTTCTGCAGTCTCGGTTAATACTCCGTTGTTCTTAAGAGTGCCAATCCCCATTGTGTCTTGTTTCCTTGACTTATGGTGGTATAGCGCGGAGCACCCACACTGACCTTGCTCCAATACTCATCTCCTTAGTTTTAGACTTTAAGATCAGCTAAAATCCTTATTATATTTATTTATTAAAATCTAAGATTAAATGAGTTTCATTTTGAGCTCCCAACTGAGTTAGGTTATATGTCTTAACTAAATGTAATAAAAGGTAAAAGATCATAGGAAATATTACAATATTTACATTATTTTTCCTTGTACATATATACATGTACATACATTCTATTTAACGGATCCTTAGTAGCCCAGTGACTAGAGACATCATTTCCAAAATTTAATCGTCATGAATACTATACGGCTGTGTCATATATCATTCGACTCGGCAATGTTCGTACTTTCAAAATAATTTGGTCGTCAAAAGAAAATATGGTGCAGTTTTTCAGAAATCAAGGTCAAAGGTTAAAAAAGATTTTTCACACAAAAATTCATTGAATACCAAATTTCAATTAGAATCCCTTTTTCATTAAAGAAAGACGAAAAATTGCATATTTGGTTTTCCTTATTCAATTTTCTATCTAAAACGTCGGATGTCATAAAAAAATAATTGTTCTGTGCAAATTTATGTGTTTTCACAAAAAGGGGGAGTGTTTTCGCTTAAAAACCTGGTAATTTTCCAAACTGTCTATAGTAAAGCCATTAAAACTTATCCAAACGTAAAGAAAATATAGAAAAATATGTATTCTACAAAATAAATATAAATAATAGCCAAATTATAATGAGGAATAAGTTTTGTTCACATAGATTTGTGTTGGTACATGTCTAATTGGCAACATTAACTCATACAAAACATACTTATATGTGGGTTAAAAGCAAAAACACAACTTCTTGTATGCAACAAAATGCATCAACAGAATATAAATCAGCAACAAATAAGGCAAAACAGCTGTACAAGGCATTCTGAGTGACTAGAACTGCCTTTTTCATGTGGAAATTGGAGCTGTTCTACACAAGACTTAAGAGAAACAAGATCTTTGCAGAACAATGAAACAGCTGTACATGATTATGTTGTTAACACATTAAACTCTTCTGCAAGGGTATATGAATGGACGTTTTTACATGATTCTGATCCTTGGCAAGAACATATGTCAGTACATGCAAGGTTCTGCTCTGCACAAACACAGGACTTTTCACATTGCAATTTCCCCTTGCATGAACACACTAGATCACGGAGAAATTCTGCTGGCATGTTTCCTTCAAAGTAGACTGGATGCAAAGAATCCTTGACAGTTCGCCATCCGTATTCCATTGGTGAAGGCAGAGGTGGCTTTGCCAGACAGGCAGCATGCCAAACTTTGGTCTGGAATGAGGCACGAAGAATATGCTGACGAAGCACCGCTTCTGAAGGTGGTAATCTCACCAGACTTGCATCTCGACCTGTAGCAAGTTTTACTTGAAGTTTGTTAATGTTATGATGGGAGGATGCAAAAGACTTCTGATCATAAAGCCTAGCTACAAACCGTGAAGAACATCTTTGTCGGGATCTCCCAAATTGTCTAAATCATGGAAATCTGATGCTGCATCTTTCAGTATTTTGTACACTAACATTTTGCCATTTCCAAAGAAGGAAGAGGTAGTGTTACACCCAGAGAGAGCATTGCGCCAGGAAGAACTCTACATGTGGTTTCTGAGAGAGAAGAACATAGTTCATGAATAGGTAAAAACCTACGACCGTCCTTAACACTACTAACGTTTCCCATTTGGACCCACAGTTCACTGATGTTTGTATCTGCTTATCAAAATAAATACAGAGAACAATCACATCTGTATCAGAGGTTTTGATAATGATCCTGCCTTGCTTTCCCAATTCTTTGAGACTTTTGTCAGCATGTAAAGCCTGGAGGATCATACGGGTGTCCGCCTCTTCTTGAGTGCTGTACAAGTCAGGACAATCAAAGACTTCCTGGTCTGAAACAACTTTCATAATTTCCGGATTTTCAAATGAACCGGCAATGTAATACAGATTTCCAGGGGGCACTAATGGGTTACTTTGATTGAATTTGACAATGAAGTCACAAAAAAAGTTGATGAGTGCCTGCTTGTTTTCTTTGACAGATAGAAATTTCTTCCAGTCAGGAATATTTCTGCCTTCTATGACTTGGAACACCTTTGTATGGGCAGTCACTTTGGTACGACGCTCTCTTTCAGCCGACTTGATGGAGTTTTTTTACGTCATACCGGTCAAATACATCTGCTACTGTATGTGCTTTTGCAAAGCATGATGTCAACTGTCTGCAGTAGTCGGTAGCAAGGTCTCCAAAGGTTTTATGCTTCTTTGCATACATGCACTGAACTAGTGCCATGCTATCTCTGATGTAAGTTGTCAACGAAGGGTCAAAATCCGGCAACGAAAGAACTGGGGAAGCTTCATTTTCGAACTGCTTCACTAGATCTGATTCATAAGATTTCCTTATTGTACCATCTTCATGGAACATGGACACCGGGATAGGCCCTACAGGATGTGAAAGAATGTTGTCAATCGTGACATCATCTCTGCTATTAGCCAAAACCAGAGCACGTCCGAAAACAATTTCTGGATTGATATGACCGGTTATGATTTCACCAGATTTGCATTTCAGGGATGTTTTGGCATTCATGTGTTCAAATGTTTTCAATTTTGACTGAGATAGGGCTATAAAAACTGACAGACTGTCCTACAGAGAGAGCACTGTTAACAAAGTTTCTGCACTTTTTTCACCTTCGTTGACAGCAGACAGCAAAGAATCCTGTACTTCTCTAGTAGCATGCACGCCTGTAGAAATATTCATGAGACAAGGAGGGTGGGCCTCTATGTCAAAGGGGTCAGTCATGGTTTCGTTCAAATGGTTTACTATTGCTTGGACTTGTTCCTCATCTCGCTTCATAGCTGTTTGCTTCGTTTCTTCATGTGAGGTATTGCTGGTGCTTGTAATACCTGCACTGTCGTTCATTGCACTACTAAATGATGCTAGGAAATGTCTAGTGAGTGTCCATCTAATATGGGCAGATTTCTGATTCGTTATTCCTACGATACTTTACGATGGTTTTTTCAGTGCCCATATCGCTCCAAATACCATTGAAGCTGCCGGATGTTTGTCTAATGGAAAACTCGCCTTTTTCAAAAGCTGATTTTATCTCGACTGGAAGTTCGAGCATATCAAGTATATATACAGGCATCCATCTAGAGTAATTTGTACGGTTAGTAATGAAGAAATAGGGCAACACTTTTTATGAAGACATCAGATGTGCCGACCAATCACCCTCCCGTTCTGCTCGTACATTTGACAACATAATTTGAACCGCCACCAGAAACATATACCAGTATTTGAATGTAGGTGAAGCATCGCATCCCCATTTTCTAAGCTTACCGATTAGAGGCTGTACGTGGTCTTCAAACAATTCTTCAACTTTAGTTAGTAGTACTGATGTTTCAATCGTCTGATCACAGATACTTCTATGAAATTCAAACAGCGCATCCCAGAACACTGATGGTATTTGATCGATGTAGTCAAAGGTCCTACACCAGTGTATGAATGCCGCGATAAACAGAACTTGTAGGGCTTCAAATACAAGTGTGAACCTCCTGACATCCCTGTTAAATTCTTTGCCAACCAACATAAGCTCAGCTGTATTTCCAGCATACACGCCAGAATCAACCAAAAGATCACGAAGGCAGCCATCGGCCCAAAGTTTCCCTATCGAAGATAAGAAACAAGACAAACTGTGAAAACCACCAACTCAATAACTAAATTTGCCTCTTAGAATGAACAAAAATGAAAAATAACTATCACCACAACCTCAAATTCGAACAAACAACATTTAAAAGTCAAAAGAACAAAGACACATCAACAAATACAAAAGAAATCAATCCATAGTTAACGTAAATTAATCGAACATAAGGTGCACTCGAAGTTCAAGATCAATATGGTGAACAAAGTATTCAGATCTACCGGGACCGGACACAACTTTCCGAAAAATTAAGTAAGGTAAAGATTTATTAGTCTATATTTTGGGTGGTATATAAAATCCCATTAAAGAAACTTAGACAAAAAAAAAGGTTTGTCACTAAATAGGGTAATGATTATATTTTTAATTTCTACTAGTTAATTAACTATTTATCAACTGGCGCATTATTGTACAGAATTAAAATCTGGTGAAACTACAAAATGACCCCATTTACAATATTTGTTATTGTTATTATTTTTCAATAATAGGTTTATTGTGTTAGTTTTTTTCGCTTAATGAATAAAACATTATATGTAAACTTGGAATCCAATGCGAAAGAAATATATTTCTATACAGTTTTTAAATACCGGAGCAAAACTGTTAGTCGCTCGAGGTCCAAATTTAAGTAAATTTTGCTAACTATGCATAGAATTTTAGAAAACTGCACCATACGACTTTTTGACGACCAGTCTAAAATCAAAGTAAAATCATTTTCCTACAAGTATGCCAATTTTTAGCCGTATAGTATGAAGTGAAATTAAACTCCGTTAATATGCGACTTTTGCGTAGATGGTCACCGGGCTATAGGCAGTATAAATTATATTTCATTATCATATTGAATAGTATACGAGCCACACTGATATTGTCTATATCACTATAAAGGAATCCATATTTTGGTTGATATCCACTTATCTATCTATAGATTTTGATGTAATCATTAGGTTCTCACTCTGATATCTTTAATTTCTATTTTGCACCTCTTGTAAAAGCTCTGTTCTTCTAATATGTAGAAAATAACACATAGAACGTGCTATCTTATCTATGTCTATATAGTGTTGGTGTTTCAGTTCAATAACTGATGGTGATATATCGTCTGATGTGGAATCCAATGTATTTTTTCTTTTCGGGATTCTTAATTTCTAATTGCTTTTCAGAGTTTTATGAGTCATACTAAGCTATTACGTAAGTAGTATATCGGGATGGTTCAAGCTATATTGCAGGAGGATCATCAGGGGGAATCGGGTCATTGTGCATGCGTGACCGGAAGCGACGGAAGCAGCCCTTACCGGAAGTATGTTCTGCGCATGCCCGGTAGTCCAAAATGTACAATTGCACATGACCGGAAGTAGCATGGCTACCGGATGCGACGTGACCGAAAGTCAGGTGACCGGAACTGACGTCATCAAACATCACGTGACCGGAACCGAAGTGATCACATGCGCATGCACAACCGGAAGTTGCGCAATATCCGCTCTATTGGGGCCTATTCACCTGAAGTGACGTCATCAAACGCCACGTGACCCCGAAGGGGTTCCCTTGGAAGGGTGAGGTGTGCGCATGCGCATGATTGGAAGTAGCATGGCTACCGGATGCGACGTGACCGAAAGTGACGTCATCAAACATCACGTGACCGGAACCGAAGTGATCACGTGCGCATGCACAACCGGAAGTTGCGCAATATCCGCCCTATTGGGGCCTATTCACATGAAACGTCAAACGTCACATGACCCCGAGGGGATTCCCTTGGAATGGTGAGGTGTGCGCATGCGCAACCGGAAGTAGCATGGCTACCGAATGTGACGTCACCTGAAGGCTTGTAACTGGCTCTCTATATAGAGGCTGCATTAACCCTTTTTTGGGTTGTTTTTTTATAATAATTTTTTTCCAACTATATACAACAAGGATTACATTCACTGCAATACATGGCACTGTCTACATTCTAGTGCGTCAGATGACATTGTAATGTCTTCTTGAGGTCTAGAACGAAATCGGGCAGACTCAATTTACATCTTTCAACTTCTAGTATTGATCGAAATCCAAGGAGACCCCATGGGATGAAGGGTGTCGTTTGCCATTCATCCAATAATAATGACGAATGTCCAAGTGTAACGCTGGACTCTCTGCCGTCACGAACACTTTAGTTCCAAGATGTACATCCAAGGAAGTATATCTGTTGTGTTCCAAATAATGTACAGCATCGTCTATGTCGCCCCAAGTAGTCTGCAGTTGTACCCAACGTAGTAGTGGAAAGTAAATGTCACTCATGGTATTCTTGTCAGTCAGCAGTATTCCGTCTTGTTCTGCAATCAGGTATAGGTTTCCTCCCAAATGAAAACTCGACTGTTCCGGGAAACACATTTCCATGTCTTCTGTGTCTGGGGTAGAAAGCACCTTCACCAACTGTTCTGGGAAACGCATTTCCATGTCTTCTGTGTCTGGGTTGGTAAGCACCTTCACCAAATCGTCTCTCTTCAAGGACAGCAAAGCACAGCAAAAAGCATGGAAAGCTTCTGGACCTCTCCTGGGTAGTATTTCCAACATTGCACGGGTACGTCCCTTCCGGGTTGTAGGAATCTTAGGGGTGCAACACAGGGGTATGTTGTGATGACTAACTGTTTCCAACAGTCGTACACAATCAATACCCCCGTTACTTCTGTACTTTCTGGGCCCATAGATAATCCCGTTAGAGATGTCATGGGCATCTTTAGTACGACTCTTATTTGTTCCCCAGCAAAGGCCGCCGCTGACAGAGGGATATACGCCGCCGCCGCCGCTGACAGAGGGGTATACGCCGCCGCCGCTGCTGACAGGGATATACGCCGCAGCAACAGCAATACTCACAGAGAAATGAAGAAGAACCCTATTATATTTTGAAAACCAATAATCCGTTTTTGTTTTGGGTTCCGGACGGATACGACCCCAATCATTTCATGCCATGGGTAGGAACGTGTGAATCATTTTATGAGACTGATCATAACAATATTGAGCGGTGTGCCCAAATAGTTCATGCAGGACTTGGCAAAATTGTTAACAAAATACCAAAATGTTTTCTCAAAAAAGGTGATTTAGGTCATACAGATTTGGTACAACATAAAATCAATACAGGGAGTGCAGTACCAATAAGGCAGTCACTCAGACGCTTACCATTTGGTAAGAGACAAACAGAAAAGGAGGAAATACTTAGAATGCTTGACTTGGGGGGTGATTGAACCTTCATCTAGTCCATGGTCGTTTCCTGTTGTTTTTGGTGACTAAAAAAGATGGATCCACACGATTTTGTGTCGACTACAGGAAACTTAACGATGTAACTGTCAAGGATGCATACCCCTTGCCTTTAATATCTGATTGCTTAGAAACTCTTTCTGGAGCAAAGTACTTTGGAACTATGGATGTCAATAGTGGATTTTGGCAGGTTGGATTAGATCCTATGGACAAAGAGAAGACAACCTCTTCCACTAGTCTTGGCCTTTATCAATTCGTGTCAATGCCTCTTAATGCAAAATATTTTAAGGAGCCTCCAATGGGAAGAATACCTGTTATACATGGATGATGTTATTGTTCCTGGGGCCAGTTTTCAAGATAGTTTGCTTAGAATGGAACATACATTTGATCGATTATTATCAGTCAGGTTGAAGCTCAAACATTATAAATGCATTTTTTTCAAACTAATGTTAAGTTTTTGGGGCATGTGGTCTCAGAAGAAGGAATTAGTACAGATCCTGATAAAGTTAAAGCTGTTCAAGACTGGCCCATACCAAAAACACCTAAGCAAATGAGGGGAGTTCTTGGTCTTTGCTCCTATTACAGGAAATATGTGAAAAACTTTGCAACCATAGCCAGACCATTGCATAAGCTGTGTGATAAAGGCTCAAGATTTCAGTGGAATGATGAATGTGAACAGGCTTTTATTAGGTAAAGGGATGCATTGACATCTCCCCCTATCCTTTCATATCCTAGACCAGGTTGCCAGTTCATCGTTGACAGCGATGCATCTGATAAAGCTGTAGGTGCTGTTTTATCTCAGGTACAGGAGGGGAAAGAAAAGTAATAGCCTATATGAGCAAAGCACTCACTCAACATGAACAAATGTACTGTGTGACAAGGAAAGAATTACTGGCTGTCGTGTGTGCCCTAAGAAACTTTCATTCCTACCTTTATGGTCAAGAAGTCTTGTTGAGAACGAACAACGCTGCAGTAAGTTGGATGAAAAGCTTAAAAATGCCCAATGGACAAGTTGCAAGATGGCTCCATGAAATAGGGAATTATAATTTGATAGTTACTCATCGTCCAGGTTGGCAACACAACAATGCATATGCATTTTCACGGAGACCTTGTAAAGTTTGATTACGTCATCAAGAAAGAAATACAGAATAGAAGAGTGAACCTGAATGCGCTACAATCATAGAACAAATCAGGGTAACTACTCGCAGTAAGCAGAGTCATTCAGTTGAGCCTAATCTAATGAATTCTGAAATTTTGAAAAACTGGGAACCAGAAGAAATAAGGGAATCGCAGCTAAATGACAAAAAAATTGAAATTCCTATACAACTGTATATCAGATAAAAAAGGAAAAACCTAACTGGAATCAAGCTTCACCAGCAAATATCTGTGTAAAAACATTATGGAGACAATATGATAGGTTGAAAATATCTAATGGAATGCTGTATCGAGAATGAATAGATGTAACCGGAATAAACAGCTGTCTCCAATTATTTGTTCCAGATCAATTAAAGCATGAAATTCTTCATTATTATCACGATGTACCATCAGCAGGTCACCTAGGTACTGAAAAGACTAGAAAAAATTCAACTTTCTTTTTATTGGCCAGGGATGAAAGACTTTGTGAAAAAATATTGTGAATCCTGTGCAGCACGTAAACCATCACAAACACAGAACAAGGCTCCATTAGGTATCTATGTTGTCGGACAACCAATGGAACGTGTATCAATAGATATTGTAGGGCCTTTTCCCAAAACCAGAAAAGGAAATCAGTATATACTTACTATCTGTGATTGTTTCACAAAATGGATAGAAGCATTTGCAATGAAAGATCAAGAAAGCACCACAAATGGGGACAATCATGGAAGTATTGGTTGATCAATTTGTATGTCAGTTTGGAACCCCCATGCAGCTTCATTCTGACCAAGGAACTAATTTCCAGTCAAATGCTTTCAAAGAAATGTGCGATTATTTATCAATAGACAAAACTAAAACTTGCAGTTATAGACCTCAGTCCAATGGAAATGTAGAAAGGTTTCATAAAACATTAGCTACTATGTTGACAATGTTTTGCTCAAAAGAGACAAGAAGATGGGATGAATATCTTCAGCAAACTTTAATGGCTTATAGATCCTCGAGACATTCCTCAACAGGACAAATACCAAATGATGATGCTGGGAAGAAAAGTAACTCTTCCTTTACAGGCAGTAATAGGAAAACCGCAACAGAATAATGATGAACCTCAAAGAGCAACATATGTTCAAGATTTACAAAATCGCTTGAAAACAGTACATGACCTTGCAAGAATCACACTGAAAAAGAAAACTGAATATCAAAAGAAATATTATGATATAAAATCAACCAAAAGGTCATTAAAAGTAGGACAGGCAGTATGGATGCACGATCCAGCACGTAAAAAGGGAGTGTGTCATAAATTGACAAACAATTGGAAAGGTTCATACATTGTAACCATTGCGTGCTCCCATATTTTCCAGGGGAAGCCCTACGGGGTCACGTGATATTTGATTACGTCATTTCCGGTCACGTGACTTTCGGTCACTTCTTGTAACGTAACATCCGGTAGCCATGCTACTTCCGGTTGCGCATGCGCACACCTCACCCTTCCAAGTGAATAGGCCCCTATAGGGCGGATATGGCGCAACTTCCGGTTGTTCATGCGCATGTGATCACTTCGGGTCATGTCACATCCGGTAGCCATGCTACTTCCGGTCATGCGCAATGGTACATTTTTACTACTACTATAGAAAGAAAAAAACACGGGAAAAACTCTCACTTCCGGGCATGCACAGAACATACTTCCGGTCAGGGCCGCTTCAGTGACTTCTGGTCACGTATGCACAATGGCCCGATTCCCCCTGACGATACTCCTGAAATATAGCTTGAATCGTCCCAATATACTACTTACGTATGTAAATGGGGTTTTTAAAGAATCGTCTCATCTTATCCTTCAAAAAGTTTTTCGAAACACATTGTTGAAAAGTATCCTGTCAGTTGTATATGACGAAGGATGGTGTTGGCAATTAAGTTTTGGTTCAAAGTTGACTATTGTTTCAATATGAAGTACTACTACTCTTACGATGGCCTTGTATACTATCTAATTTTTTGATAATGGCTGAACTCATCAGGCTTTCTTTAATAGAACTAATTACTTTGATGATTTTATTGTCAATATCAATAGGGAAGAAGTTATTATAGAACTAATATAATACATATGACAACTTCTGTGTCATTATAATTACATTGTATATGTTTAGTGTGACTGTGTTCAATATTTTAGCATTCTTTATGATGACGCTGTTATCCCGGTTTTATGTGAAGGTTGTCATTTTACTCACATGTAGAAATCACTTAGTTTTATTGTTTTGTTATTATATAGAATTTTAGAACTGTTCTGACAGTGTGGTATGTTTTGTTATTATATAGAATTTTAGAACTGTTCTGACAGAGTGGTATGTTTTGTTATTATATAGAATTTTAGAACTATTCCGACAGTGTGGTATGTTTTGTTATTATATAAAATTTTACAACTGTTCTGACAGTGTGGTATGTTTTGTTATTATATACAATTTTAGAACTGTTCTGACAGTGTGGTATGTTTTGTTATTATATAGAATTTTATTCCGACTGTGGTATGTTTTGTTATTATATAAAATTTTAGAACTGTTCCGACAGTGTGGTTTGTTTTGTTATTATATACAATTTTAGAACTGTTCTGACAGTGTGGTATGTTTTGTTATTATATACAATTTTAGAACTGTTCTGACAGTGTGGTATGTTTTGTTATTATATAGAATTTTATTCCGACAGTGTGGTATGTTTTGTTATTATATAAAATTTTAGAACTGTTCCGACAGTGTGGTATGTTTTGTTATTATATACAATTTTAGAACTGTTCTGACAGTGTGGTATATTTTGTAATCATATAGCATTTTAGAACTGTTCTGACAGTGTGGTATGTTTTGTTATTATATAGAATTTTAGAACTGTTCTGACAGAGTGGTATGTTTTGTTATTATATAGAATTTTAGAACTATTCCGACAGTGTGGTATGTTTTGTTATTATATAGAATTTTAGAACTATTCCGACAGTGTGGTATGTTTTGTTATTTTATAAAATTTTAGAACTGTTCTGACAGTGTGGTATGTTTTGTTATTATATAGAATTTTTGAACTGTTCTGACAGAGTGGTATGTTTTGTTATTATATAGAATTTTAGAACTATTCCGACAGTGTGGTATGTTTTGTTATTATATAGAATTTTAGAACTATTCTGACAGTGTGGTATGTTTTGTTATCATATAGAATTTTAGAACTGTTCTGACAGTGTGGTATGTTTTGTTATTATATAGAATTTTAGAACTATTCCGACAGTGTGGTATGTTTTGTTATTATATAGAATTTTAGAACTATTCTGACAGTGTGGTATGTTTTGTTATTATATAAAATTTTAGAACTGTTCTGACAGTGTGGTATGTTTTGTTATTATATAGAATTTTAGAACTGTTCTGACAGTGTGGTATGTTTTGTTATTATATAGAACTTTAGAACTATTCTGACAGTGTGGTATGTTTTGTTATCATATAGAATGTTAGAACTGTTCTGACAGTGTGGTATGTTTTGTTATTATATAGAATTTTAGAACTGTTCTGACAGAGTGGTATGTTTTGTTATTATATACAATTTTAGAACTGTTCTGACAGTGTGGAATGTTTTGTTATTATATAGAATTTTAGAACTATTCCGACAGTGTGGTATGTTTTGTTATTATATAAAATTTTACAACTGTTCTGACAGTGTGGTATGTTTTGTTATTATATACAATTTTAGAACTGTTCTGACAGTGTGGTATGTTTTGTTATTATATACAATTTTAGAACTGTTCTGACAGTGTGGTATGTTTTGTTATTATATACAATTTTAGAACTGTTCTGACAGTGTGGTATGTTTTGTTATTATATAGAATTTTATTCCGACAGTGTGGTATGTTTTGTTATTATATAAAATTTTAGAACTGTTCTGACAGTGTGGTATATTTTGTAATCATATAGCATTTTAGAACTGTTCTGACAGTGTGGTATGTTCTGTTATTATATAGAATTTTAGAACTGTTCTGACAGAGTGGTATGTTTTGTTATTATATAGAATTTAAGAACTATTCCGACAGTGTGGTATGTTTTGTTATTTTATAAAATTTTAGAACTGTTCTGACAGTGTGGTATGTTTTGTTATTATATAGAATTTTAGAACTGTTCTGATAGTGTGGTATGTTTTGTTATTATATAGAATTTTAGAACTGTTCTGACAGAGTGGTATGTTTTGTTATTATATACAATTTTAGAACTGTTCTGACAGTGTGGTATGTTTTGTTATTATATAGAATTTTAGAACTGTTCTGACAGTGTGGTATGTTTTGTTATTATATAGAATTTTAGAACTGTTCTGACAGTGTGGTATGTTTTGTTATTATATACAATTTTAGAACTGTTCTGACAATGTGTTATTTCTTGTTGTCATTTTACTACTGTGTCAATACTGACACAAAGATCCATTAACCATGCAAAAGAGAGGTTACTAGCATTACAAGTCGACATGGCAAATTAACAGTACAACACAACCTGTTCAGAATGTGACTGACATACAATTCCATGAATAGTTGAAGGGGACAATCAGGTGATTAGATTGGAGTATCTGCTGGTTGCAATTACATTAAGTTAATATAAAACTTGTTCATGCCACGATATAGCTGAAATACTGCTAAAGTTGACGTTAAACACCAATCAATCAATTATTACATAATATTGAATAACAAGATTTGATATCAGTATTAGTTATAAATATAGTCCTTGAATGTACCAGGTATATTTATATAATAATGTGGTCTTGTCCAGGTAATATGCCAAAATATTACCCAGGTCTGAGAGACATATTACCCAACCGAAGGAGAGGGTAATATTTTGGCATATTACCTAGACAAGACCACATTAATATCATTATTATACTGAGTGTCTAATTGTCCAGGTAATATGCCAAAATATTACAATACCAAATATCACTACAGAAACTTACACGAAGTATAATAATGATATAATAAATTATGCTATGAATAAGTTCAAGAATACATTTTTTTAAACAAATACCGGTAGTTTCAAAATCGCATGTCAATTATAAATGGCTTGTTAAGCTATTAGATGACTCATTGGTTAATAAAGTCGATTTAAAGAAATTCAAAATCATTGGCCACGAATCCTCTCCTGCATGAGCATGGTCTTCCATTGTTCCACCCCATACAAATATCATCCCTGAAAATAATTACGTAAATTGAATAAACAATGTTTAAAGTCATGAAGTAAAATATGAAGAAAAAACACACTTAAGTGAAAACGTCCTTGAATATATACCAACGTTACTTAAACACTATAAGCACAAAGTATCTGAAATACACAATATCTATTTTAAGCATGTCATGACAATCAATCCAAATACCGGTATACGTCAGAAATCGGTGAAATTTTAGTTAGTATTTTATCAGAACTCAAAACAAGCATAAGTAATGAATGATCCCATAGCTCTTTATACCACGTTTATTGAAGTGCCTGTACCAAGATAGGTAAGCGAGCAGTCATCCATGTCTGTAAACAGGTAAGCGAGCAGTCATCCATATCTGTAAGGCGTATCGATTATGCCTCTGTTTCTACAATATTGCAATTTGAATTTGAAACTTATTAATTTGGCTATTGTGATGTCTGTCCTTCTTTGATTTACGTATTCTGATTACTCCTACGGTATCCTCTTCTTATACAATTTTGGATTGATTTTCTACTTGTTTATTTACATCCACATCCTCTGTGTTGTTTCAAGCATGTGGAAAAGTTTCCGCAAGCACAATGACATTCCAAAATTTCTTAATTTGAAGTAGTTAACGACTGGGTTGCCATAGAAACCCCCCAAAAAATAATTAAAATTTCTTCCAGGACTGACAAAATTTGATATATTTTTTTATTTGTATATGTTGAGCATGAATAAGCCAATGCCATAATTTAAAGTTGAAGATTGACATATTGATAAAGCTGAACATTTGAACATGAAGAAGCCTTTATTCAAGCTTAATGAAGATTTGATGAAGTTGAAATTTAATAAATAAACAAGAAGTTGCCAACAATAATAGAAAATATTATCTCTAAGTTTCATTTGGAAACAAATGAAGATAATTCAATATATTGTAATACTGGTAAAACACTTACCAAATACTTTATGAAATGATGCACGACAAACTGGACCGTATGGTGGTTCAATCAAATGGCCGGCATTTGGATATCTTTTTATTATCAATTTATGTCGTTGGTCCTCTGGGTAACAATCATATAGTACTTGAGCATATACTGGATGAACTGATTGGTCATCTTCACCCACGATATACAATATTTTTGCATTTGATTGCCATGTCTATAATAAAACAAAATATATTGTATATACATTTTAACAGGGTAAGGGTTGTGGTGTTTAACACCATTTTATATGATTTGGCTGCTTAAATATTATTCATTCTTAACTTGGCTAAATGATGTATTCCAGTAACTCAGGTCAAGTATCATGATAATGGGAAGAACATCTTATTTTGTATCATATGGGGTTTTATGTTATATTTATGCTCTTTACATTTATTTACGTATACTGGTTTCCAACACGATTTCTATATCAGATGATGTTCGTTAAACAGCAACACAACGGGTGCCACTAATAGAGCAGGAACTACTTACCCTTCCGGAGCAATCAATGGTGTGGTATCAGGGCCATAACTAGTTAAACAGCAACACAACGGGTGCCACCAATAGAGCAGGAACTACTTACCCTTCCGGAGCAATCAATGGTGTGGTATCAGGGCCATAACTAGTTAAACAGCAACACAACGGGTGCCACTAATAGAGCAGGAACTACTTACCCTTCCGGAGCAATCAATGGTGTGGTATCAGGGCCATAACTAGTTAAACAGCAACACAACGGGTGCCACTAATAGAGCAGGAACTACTTACCCTTCCGGAGCAATCAATGGTGTGGTATCAGGGCCATAACTAGTTAAACAGCAACACAACGGGTGCCACTAATAGAGCAGGAACTACTTACCCTTCCGGAGCGATCAATGGTGTGGTATCAGGGCCATAACTAGTTAAACAGCAACACAACGGGTGCCACTAATAGAGCAGGAACTACTAACCCTTCCGGAGCAATCAATGGTGTGGTATCAGGGCCATAACTAGTTAAACAGCAACACAATGGGTGCCACTAATAGAGCAGGAACTACTTACCCTTCCGGAGCAATCAATGGTGTGGTATCAGGGCCATAACTAGTTAAACAGCAACACAACGGGTGCCACTAATAGAGCAGGAACTACTTACCCTTCCGGAGCAATCAATGGTGTGGTATCAGGGCCATAACTAGTTAAACAGCAACACAACGGGTGCCACTAATAGAGCAGGAACTACTTACCCTTCCGGAGCAATCAATAGTGTGGTATCAGGGCCATAACTAGTTAAACAGCAACACAACGGGTGCCACTAATAGAGCAGGAACTACCTACCCTTCCGGAGCAATCAATGGTGTGGTATCAGGGCCATAACTAGTTAAACAGCAACACAACGGGTGCCACTAATAGAGCAGGAACTACTTACCCTTCCGGAGCAATCAATGGTGTGGTATCAGGGCCATAACTAGTTAAACAGCAACACAACGGGTGCCACTAATAGAGCAGGAACTACTTACCCTTCCGGAGCAATCAATGGTGTGGTATCAGGGCCATAACTAGTTAAACAGCAACACAACGGGTGCCACTAATAGAGCAGGAACTACTTACCCTTCCGGAGCAATCAATGGTGTGGTATCAGGGCCATAACTAGTTAAACAGCAACACAACAGGTGCCACTAATAGAGCAGGAACTACTTACCCTTCCGGAGCAATCAATGGTGTGGTATCAGGGCCATAACTAGTTAAACAGCAACACAACGGGTGCCACTAATAGAGCAGGAACTACTTACCCTTCCGGAGCAATCAATGGTGTGGTATCAGGGCCATAACTAGTTAAACAGCAACACAGCGGGTGCCATTAATAGAGCAGGAACTACTTACCCTTCCGGAGCAATCAATGGTGTGGTATCAGGGCCATAACTAGTTAAACAGCAACACAACGGGTGCCACTAATAGAGCAGGAACTACTTACCCTTCTGGAACAATCAATGGTGTGGTATCAGGGCCATAACTAGTTAAACAGCAACACAACGGGTGCCACTAATAGAGCAGGAACTACTTACCCTTCCGGAGCAATCAATGGTGTGGTATCAGGGCCATAACTAGTTAAACAGCAACACAACGGGTGCCACTAATAGAGCAGGAACTACTTACCCTTCCGGAGCAATCAATGGTGTGGTATCAGGGCCATGACTAGTTAAACAGCAACACAACGGGTGCCACTAATAGAGCAGGAACTACTTACCCTTCCAGAGCAATCAATGGTGTGGTATCAGGGCCATAACTAGTTAAACAGCAACACAGCGGGTGCCTCTAATAGAGCAGGAACTACTTACCCTTCCGGAGCAATCAATGGTGTGGTATCGGGGCCATAACTAGTTAAACAGCAACACAACGGGTGCCACTAATAGAACAGGAACTACTTACCCTTCCGGAACAATCAATGGTGTGGTATCAGGGCCATAACTAGTTAAACAGCAACACAACGGGTGCCACTAATAGAGCAGGAACTACTTACCCTTCCGGAGCAATCAATGGTGTGGTATCAGGGCCATAACTAGTTAAACAGCAACACAACGGGTGCCACTAATAGAGCAGGAACTACTTACCCTTCTGGAACAATCAATGGTGTGGTATCAGGGCCATAACTAGTTAAACAGCAACACAACGGGTGCCACTAATAGAGCAGGAACTACTTACCCTTCCAGAGCAATCAATGGTGTGGTATCAGAGCCATAACTAGTTAAACAGCAACACAACGGGTGCCACTAATAGAGCAGGAACTACTTACCCTTCCAGAGCAATCAATGGTGTGGTATCAGGGCCATAACTAGTTAAACAGCAACACAACGGGTGCCACTAATAGAGCAGGAACTACTTACCTTTCCGGAGCAATCAATGGTGTGGTATCAGGGCCATAACTAGTTAAACAGCAACACAACGGGTGCCACTAATAGAGCAGGAACTACTTACCCTTCCGGAGCAATCAATGGTGTGGTATCAGGGCCATAACTAGTTAAACAGCAACACAATGGGTGCCACTAATAGAGCAGGAACTACTTACCCTTCCAGAGCAATCAATGGTGTGGTATCAGGGCCATAACTAGTTAAACAGCAACACAACAGGTGCCACTAATAGAGCAGGAACTACTTACCCTTCCGGAGCAATCAATGGTGTGGTATCAGGGCCATAACTAGTTAAACAGCAACACAACGGGTGCCACTAATAGAGCAGGAACTACTTACCCTTCCGGAGCAATCAATGGTGTGGTATCAGGGCCATAACTAGTTAAACAGCAACACAACGGGTGCCACTAATAGAGCAGGAACTACTTACCCTTCCGGAGCAATCAATGGTGTGGTATCAGGGCCATAACTAGTTAAACAGCAACACAATGGGTGCTACTAATAGAGCAGGAACTACTTACCCTTCCGGAGCAATCAATGGTGTGGTATTTGTTGTTTTTCATTTTATTACTGGATATGAAATTTCTACATAAAGGGATAAATGAAATTAGGTTGAATGTGATCACTAAAAATAATAAACATTTCAATAAATAATCTACCTTTAGAATGTTTTCAGGTGTAAAATGTGAAGATAAAGCATGTTTAATGCAGCAACCCTCATCTGTAAAGTCAATACAATTAACATCGTATCTGGAAAATAACATCAACTAAATCATACAACAATTAACATTAGATCTGGAAAATAACATCAACTAAATCATACAACAATTAACATTAGGCTAAATATTGTAGAATTTAAACATAAAATTATGTGGTACCGTTCACTTGAACAATATATATCAAAGAAAAACAATACCATTTTAGCATTTGAAAAAATGTGGACCCCCTTACAATATATTTTCAACTAATCATAATATTTTTTGTTTGTTTGATTCATATAGTGATGAGATTCTTTTTTCAGCTTTTTTGATTAAGTACAAAATGTCAGGAGCAATCAAATATTTTAGAAAAACAAAATGGTAAGAGAGTGTGTGTGAAAGATGAATGAAAGTGTTTATTACTATTATATATTATTATTTCTTTATTTTGTTTATCAAAATGTAAAACCAATGTAGTCACAAAACTTATTTTTGAAAACTCCTGTCACACCCTAGTCAGGTGGTGATGTAAGAGAATTTATAAAATCCTGACTATAGGAAAAAATAAATAAAAAAAACAAAAACAAAAACAATTAACATTAGATCTGGAAAATAACATCAACTAAATCATACAACAATTAACATCAGATCTGGAAAATAACATCAACTAAATCATACAACAATTAACATCAGATCTGGAAAATAACATCAACTAAATCATACAACAATTAACATCAGATCTGGAAAATAACATCAACTAAATCATACAACAATTAACATCAGATCTGGAAAATAACATCAACTAAATCATACAACAATTAACATCAGATCTGGAAAATAACATCAACTAAATCATACAACAATTAACATCAGATCTGGAAAATAACATCAACTAAATCATACAACAATTAACATCAGATCTGAAAAATAACATCAACTAAATCATACAACAATTAACATTAGATCTGGAAAATAACATCAACTAAATCATACAACAATTAACATCAGATCTGGAAAATAACATCAACTAAATCATACAACAATTAACATCAGATCTGAAAAATAACATCAACTAAATCATACAACAATTAACATTAGATCTGGAAAATAACATCAACTAAATCATACAACAATTAACATCAGATCTGGAAAATAACATCAACTAAATCATACAACAATTAACATCAGATCTGGAAAATAACATCAACTAAATCATACAACAATTAACATCAGATCTGGAAAATAACATCAACTAAATCATACAACAATTAACATCAGATCTGGAAAATAACATCAACTAAATCATACAACAATTAACATCAGATCTGGAAAATAACATCAACTAAATCATACAACAATTAACATTAGATCTGGAAAATAACATCAACTAAATCATACAACAATTAACATCAGATCTGGAAAATAACATCAACTAAATCATACAACAATTAACATCAGATCTGGAAAATAACATCAACTAAATCATACAACAATTAACATCAGATCTGGAAAATAACATCAACTAAATCATACAACAATTAACATCAGATCTGGAAAATAACATCAACTAAATCATACAACAATTAACATCAGATCTGGAAAATAACATCAACTAAATCATACAACAATCAACATTAGATCTGGAAAATAACATCAACTAAATCATACAACAATTAACATCAGATCTGGAAAATAACATCAACTAAATCATACAACAATTAACATCAGATCTGGAAAATAACATCAACTAAATTATACAACAATTAACATCAGATCTGGAAAATAACATTAACTAAATCATACAACAATTAACATCAGATCTGGAAAATAACATTAACTAAATCATACAACAATTAACATCAGATCTGGAAAATAACATTAACTAAATCATACAACAATTAACATTAGATCTGGAAAATAACATCAACTAATTCATACAACAATTAACATCAGATCTGGAAAATAACATCAACTAAATCATACAACAAATATTGGTTACTGTAACGCAGAGCGCTACAAATGTCCCCCAAACGAACAATACAAGTATGGTGGTATGAATGAAGAATAGTGTGAGAACATAGGAAGAAATAATTAGAGCTCAGTTTTTGACTCTATCATGTTGGAACCCAAATCGGAGGATTTTTGTATTTTGGTGGCCATTTTTGGTTCAAAATGGCCACCATAGCAAATAAAAATGGTCGCCATATGGTGCAACATGTGTAAGATGTGTAAATATCCATTTCCATTGAAATCTGTTCATTTTTGAATTTTTAACGATTTTTTTAATTTTCATATTGGTGGCCATTTTGAAAATTTTAAAAACAAAGAGCACAACTTTGAGTGATGATCTATTTTTGTGTCAAGTTTCAAAAGAATCCGTTGTACGGTTTGAATTTAACATTTTTTGCACCTTGGTTACCATGGCAACGGCCGCCATTTTGAAATTTTTTTCAACCCCCAAAAGCTGCCAAACACTACGGTGGATATTCCTACAAAGTTTTATGAAGTTTGATGAAGGGATCCCAAAAGAATTTTAATCCCCCCTTTTTTGTTTCCATGGCAACTGCGGAAAAGTTTGTCCAACCGATTCAGATTTTTTTTTGGCTTATCTCGTTCCACTAGATGTGGATGTTGTTCCTTACAAGTTTCATCAATTTCTGTTCAGCGAGTAACCTGTTATGATCATTTTTGTGTTTTTCAATTTTTTAGCATTTTGGCCGTTTCCATGGCAACGACAGCCATTTAGAAAATTCCAAAAGTAGTCTGCACATCTACTCATAGTGCTTAACATTCCTGTGAAGTTTCATTGATTTCCGTTAGTAGTCGCCGAGAAATGTGTCGGACAAACTTTTGGCGGAAGAAAGAAAGAGGAAGAATAATAATAATAAGAACTAGAATTGCCATTGCAAAGCAATAGCAGACATCACCCCACCCCATTATTTTGGTACATCGGTTTCCATGGTAACGCCATTTTGAATTTTATCAACACGCCAAAAGCTTCCACACACTATGGTTAATATTCCTACAATGTTTCATGAAGTTTGATGAAAGAAATCCAAAAAAGAAATTAAATGCCCCCTTTTTTCATATCCATGGCAACTGCGGCAAAGTTTGTCCTACCGATTCCGATTTTGTTGGCTTATCTTGTTCCACTAGATGTGGATGTGACAGGAAACATTACTGCAAAACTTTGTGAAGTTTGGAGTGAATTTAACATTTTTTGCACCTTGGTTACCATGCTTATTTAAAGATAAAACATTAATATATCAGATATCGATAACGGGTTATCATTAAAGCAGTGCAGCATGACAGATGCCATTTTTCTTTTAGAACAGGACATGTGACCTCTTCTGGAGAAAACAGTTTTTGTTAGAGCTCATGTTGTTCGCAGCACCCCTTTATTCGTAAATCTCTCCTAAAGTGAAAGTTCTATAGAATGGCAGTTAGTATGGTTTTTTTTCCTAATGTGACATAATATATACTACTAAAGTTTTAACATTTATTCGTTTCTTTGCATACTCAGTAAAAGATACAACAATATGTGATAAAGTTTGTCAGTGACTTGCCACAGGTCGGTGGTTTTCTCTGGGTACTCTGGTTTCCTCCACTTATAAAACTAACCACCACTATAAAACTGAAATATTGTTGGAAGTGGCATTAAACACCATAACCCTAACCTACCCTTCTCAATTAAAATGTTACTATCCTTGTACATCTAATCCAAATAGAAACATCAAAACTATATGTTTGAACTTACTCCACAAAATCTGTAAATGGACCCAGCGGAGTATATGAACAAAATGGTGTTCCATTGATGTTGACAACAGACTTTATCTAAAAATAACAATTATACAGTACACTAATGTAGACTTAAAATCATGGCATGTACATGTTGCATTTTGGTGTGAATTGCCCCAGTCATCTTATTATGTTCTTTTCAAGAACATAGTTGGGGATGTATGTTGTAAAGGTATATAATGCTGATGAATTCAGTTATGAAGTTAAATATGTTGATTTATTTAAGATTTTTACGAAACCAATACTACGTTCATATCAACATATTATGGGTAACATAAACTAAAATCCTACATATAACTATTCCTGACTGTCATATATTGTACTTCATGATTGGTGCTGTGTATAAGTCAGCAGAAACTTACTATAACTATTCCTGACTGCCATATATTGTACTTGATGATTGGTGCTGTGTATAAGTCAGCAGAAACTTACTATAACTATTCCTGACTGTCATATATTGTACTTGATGATTGGTGCTGTGTATAAGTCAGCAGAAACTTACTATAACTATTCCTGACTGTCATATATTGTACTTGATGATTGGTGCTGTGTATAAGTCAGCAGAAACTTACTATAACTATTCCTGACTGCCATATATTGTACTTGATGATTGGTGCTGTGTATAAGTCAGCAGAAGCTTACTATAACTATTCCTGACTGTCATATATTGTACTTCATGATTGGTGCTGTGTATAAGTCAGCAGAAACTTACTATAACTATTCCTGACTGTCATATATTGTACTTGATGATTGGTGCTGTGTATAAGTCAGCAGAAGCTTACTATAACTATTCCTGACTGTCATATATTGTACTTGATGATTGGTGCTGTGTATAAGTCAGCAGAAGCTTACTATAACTATTCCTGACTCATATATTGTACTTGATGATTGGTGCTGTGCATAAGTCAGCAGAAGCTTACTATAACTATTCCTGACTGTCATATATTGTACTTGATGATTGGTGCTGTGTATAAGTCAGCAGAAACTTACTATAACTATTCCTGACTGTCATATATTGTACTTCATGATTGGTGCTGTGTATAAGTCAGCAGAAGCTTACTATAACTATTCCTGACTCATATATTGTACTTGATGATTGGTGCTGTGTATAAGTCAGCAGAAGCTTACTATAACTATTCCTGACTCATATATTGTACTTGATGATTGGTGCTGTGTATAAGTCAGCAGAAACTTACTATAACTATTCCTGACTCATATATTGTACTTGATGATTGGTGCTGTGTATAAGTCAGCAGAAGCTTACTATAACTATTCCTGACTCATATATTGTACTTCATGATTGGTGCTGTGTATAAGTCAGCAGAAACTTACTATAACTATTCCTGACTGCCATATATTGTACTTGATGATTGGTGCTGTGTATAAGTCAGCAGAAGCTTACTATAACTATTCCTGACTGTCATATATTGTACTTGATGATTGGTGCTGTGTATAAGTCAGCAGAAACTTACTATAACTATTCCTGACTGTCATATATTGTACTTCATGATTGGTGCTGTGTATAAGTCAGCAGAAGCTTACTATAACTATTCCTGACTCATATATTGTACTTGATGATTGGTGCTGTGTATAAGTCAGCAGAAGCTTACTATAACTATTCCTGACTCATATATTGTACTTGATGATTGGTGCTGTGTATAAGTCAGCAGAAACTTACTATAACTATTCCTGACTCATATATTGTACTTGATGATTGGTGCTGTGTATAAGTCAGCAGAAGCTTACTATAACTATTCCTGACTCATATATTGTACTTCATGATTGGTGCTGTGTATAAGTCAGCAGAAGCTTACTATAACTATTCCTGACTGTCATATATTGTACTTGATGATTGGTGCTGTGTATAAGTCAGCAGAAGCTTACTATAACTATTCCTGACTGCCATATATTGTACTTGATGATTGGTGCTGTGTATAAGTCAGCAGAAGCTTACTATAACTATTCCTGACTGTCATATATTGTACTTCATGATTGGTGCTGTGTATAAGTCAGCAGAAGCTTACTATAACTATTCCTGACTGTCATATATTGTACTTCATGATTGGTGCTGTGTATAAGTCAGCAGAAGCTTACTATAACTATTCCTGACTGCCATATATTGTACTTCATGATTGGTGCTGTGTATAAGTCAGCAGAAGCTTACTATAACTATTCCTGACTGTCATATATTGTACTTCATGATTGGTGCTGTGTATAAGTCAGCAGAAACTTACTATAACTATTCCTGACTGCCATATATTGTACTTGATGATTGGTGCTGTGTATAAGTCAGCAGAAACTTACTATAACTATTCCTGACTGTCATATATTGTACTTCATGATTGGTGCTGTGTATAAGTCAGCAGAAACTTACTATAACTATTCCTGACTGTCATATATTGTACTTCATGATTGGTGCTGTGTATAAGTCAGCAGAAACTTACTATAACTATTCCTGACTGCCATATATTGTACTTGATGATTGGTGCTGTGTATAAGTCAGCAGAAGCTTACTATAACTATTCCTGACTGTCATATATTGTACTTGATGATTGGTGCTGTGTATAAGTCAGCAGAAGCTTACTATAACTATTCCTGACTGTCATATATTGTACTTGATGATTGGTGCTGTGTATAAGTCAGCAGAAGCTTACTATAACTATTCCTGACTGCCATATATTGTACTTGATGATTGGTGCTGTGTATAAGTCAGCAGAAGCTTACTATAACTATTCCTGACTGTCATATATTGTACTTGATGATTGGTGCTGTGTATAAGTCAGCAGAAGCTTACTATAACTATTCCTGACTGCCATATATTGTACTTGATGATTGGTGCTGTGTATAAGTCAGCAGAAACTTACTATAACTATTCCTGACTGTCATATATTGTACTTCATGATTGGTGCTGTGTATAAGTCAGCAGAAACTTACTATAACTATTCCTGACTGTCATATATTGTACTTCATGATTGGTGCTGTGTATAAGTCAGCAGAAACTTACTATAACTATTCC
>OY804576.1:10728364-10795397 GCA_963680875.1 Bathymodiolus brooksi
GGAACAATTAAAACACTTTCCAAGAACAATTAAAACCATTTCCAAGAACAATTAAAAACCACTTTCCAAGAATAATTAAAACCACTTACCAAGAACAATTAAAACCACTTTCCAAGAACAATTAAAACCACTTACCAAGAACAATTAAAATCACTTTCCAAGGACAATTAAAACCACTTTCCAAGAACCAATTAAAACCACTTTCCACGGACAATTATAACCACTTACCAAGGACAATTCAAAACACTTTCCAAGAACAATTAAACCACTTACCAAGAACAATTAAAACCACTTACCAAGAACAATTAAAACCACTTTCCAAGGACAATTAAAACCACTTTCCTGAAACAATTGAAACCACTTACCAAGAACAATTAAAACCACTTCAAAGAACAATTCAAACGACTTTCCAGTAACAATTAAAACCACTTACCAAGAACAATTAAAACACTTTCCAAGAACAATTAAAACCACTTTCCAAGAACAAATACCATTTTCCAAGGACAATTAAAACCACTTACCAAGAACAATTAAAACCACTTTCCTGAAACAATTAAAACCACTTTCCTGAAACAATTAAAACCACTTTCCAAGGACAATTCAAACAACTTTCCAGTAACAATTAAAACCACTTTCCAAAAACAATCAAAACCACTTTCAAAGAACAATTAAAACCACTTACCAAGAACAATTAAAACCACTTACCAAGAACAATTAAAACCACTTTCCAAGGACAATGAAAACCACTTACCAAGAACAATTAAAACCACTTTCAAAGAATAACTAAAACCACTTTCCAAGGACAATTCAAACAACTTTCCAGTAACAATTAAAACCACTTTCCAAAAACAATCAAAACCACTTTCAAAGAACAATTAAAACCACTTACCAAGGACAATTAAAACCACTTACCAAGAACAATTAAAACCACTTTCAAAGAACAATTAAAACCACTTACCAAGAACAATTAAAACCACTTACCCAGAACAATTAAAACCACTTACTAAGAACAATTAAAACCACTTTCCAAGGACAATGAAAACCACTTACCAAGAACAATTAAAACCACTTTCCTGAAACAATTAAAACCACTTTCCAAGGACAATTCAAACAACTTTCCAGTGACAATTAAAACCACTTTCCACGAATAATTAAAACAACTTTCCAAGGACAATTCAAACCACTTTCCAGTGACAATTAAAACCACTTTCCAAAAACAATTCAAACCACTTTCCAAGGACAATTAAAACCACTTACCAAGAATAAATAAAACCACTTACCAAGAACAATTAAAACCACTTTCCAAGGACAATTCAAAGCACTTGCCAATAAACATTTAAACCACTTTCCAAGGACAATTAAAACCACTTACCAAGAACAATTAAAACCACTTTCAAAGAACAATTAAAACCACTTTCTAAGGACAATTCAAACCACTTTCCAGTGACAATTAAAACCACTTTCCAAGAATAATTAAAACCACTTTCCAAGAACAATCAAAACTACTTTCCAAGGACAATTCAAACCACTTTCCAGTAACAATTAAAACCACTTTCCAAAAACAATTAAAACCACTTACCAAAAACAATTAAAACCACTTTCCAAGAATAAATAAAACCACTTACCAAGAACAATTAAAACCGCTTTCCAAGGACAATTCAAACCACTTTCCAAAGAAAATTCAAACCACTCACCAAGAACAGTTAAAACCACTTTCCAAGAATAATTAAAACCACTTTCCAAGGACAATTAAAACCACTTTCCTGAAACAATCAAAACCACTTACCAAGAACAATTAAAACCACTTTCCAAGAATAATTAAAACCACTTTCCAAGAACAATTAAAACTACTTTCCAAGGACAATTCAAACCACTTCCCAGTGACAATTAAAACCACTTTCCAAGGACAATTAAAACCACCTACCAAGAATAATTAAAACCACTTTCCAAGGACAATTAAAACCACTTTCCTGAAACAATTAAAACCACTTTCCAAGAACAACTAAAACTACTTTCCAAGGACAATTCAAACCACTTCCCAGTGACAATTAAAACCACTTTCCAAGGACAATTAAAACCACTTACCAAGAACAATTAAAACCACTTTCCAAGAACAATTCAAACCACTTTCCAATGATAATTAAAACGACTTACCAATAATAATTAAAACCACTTACCAAGGACAATTCAAACCACTTTCCAAGAACAATTAAAACTGCTTACCAAGAACAATTAAAACCACTTTCTAAGAACAATTAAAACCACTTACCAAGAACAATTAAAACCACTTACCAAGAACAATTAAAACCACTTACCAAGAACGATTATAACCACTTTCCAAAAACAATTCAAACCAATTTCCAAGCACAATTCAAACCAATTTCAAACTAAAACCACTTTCCAAAAACCATTCAAACCACTTTCCAAGGACAATTCAAACCACTTTCCTGAAACAATTAAAACCACTTGCCAGGAATAATTAAAATCATTTTCCAAGAACAATTAAAACCACTTTCTAAGGACAATTAAAACCACTTTCCAAGAACAATTAAAACTACTTTCCAAGGACAATTCAAACCACTTTCCAGTGACAATTAAAACCACATTCCAAAAACAATTAAAACCACTTTCCAAGGACAATTAAAACCACTTACCAAGAATAATTAAAACCACTTACCAAGAACAATTAAAACCACTTTCCAAGAACAATTCAAACCACTTTCCAAAGACAATTAAAACCACTTATCAAGAACAATTAAAACCACTTTCCAAGAACAATTAAAACCACTTTCCAAGGACAATTAAAACCACTTTCCTGAAACAATTAAAACCACTTACCAAGAATAATTAAAACCATTTTCCAAGAACAATTAAAACCACTTTCCAATGACAATTAAAACTATTTTCCAAGGACAATTAAAACCATTTTCCAAGGGCAATCAAAACCATTTTCCAAAATCAATTAAACCCACTTTCCAAGGACAACTAAAACCACTTTCCAAGGACAGCTAAAACCATTTTCCAAGGACAATTAAAACCATTTTCCCAGGGCAATCAAAACCACTTTCCAAAAACATTTAAACCCACTTTCCAAAACAATTCAAACCACTTTCCAAGGACAATTCAAACCACTTTCCTGAAACAATTAAAACCACTTGCCAGGAATAATGAAAATCATTTTCCAAGAACAATTCAAACCACTTTCCAAGGACAATTAAAACCACTTTCCAAAAACAATTCAAACCAATTTCCAAGGACAATTCAAACCACTTTCCAAGGACAATTAAAACCACTTTCCAAGAACAATTAAAACTACTTTCCAAGGACAATTCAAACCACTTTCCAGTGACAATTAAAACCATTTTCCATAGACAACTGAAACCACTTTCCAAGAAAAATTAAAACAATTTTCCAAGGACAATTAAAACCACTTTCCAAGGGCAATTCAAACCACTTTCCAAAAATAACTAGAACTGTGAGTGACCTCACTGAGTGATACCCACCGCTTGCAATACTATGATGTTCAAACTTTGGAATTTTAGACAGCAACGGTATTCCTTCATGCACATCTGCAGGTTGTGTACTACAACTGTGTAAAGTTTCATAAAAATTCAATAAGCAGTTTAGTAGTTGTCCTTACAAGGTACATGCCCCCTCCTTTTCATGAAAGTATAAGTTGAATTATCTCCCCTTTTAAATTAAAAACATTTTGGTCAGTAACCATATTCCTTCATGCACATCTGCAGGTAGTGTACTACAACTGTGTAAAGTTTCACAAAACTCCAATAAGCCGTTTAGGAGGAGTTGCGCTTACAAGGTACACGACCCCCCTTTTCGTGAAAGTATAAGTTGAATTATCTCCCCTTTTAAATTTTGGAGAGCAACCATATTCATTTGATGCACATCTGCAGGTAGTGTACTACAAATGCGTACAGTTTCATAAAAATTCAATAAGCGGTTTAGGAGGAGTTGCGCTTAAAAGGTACATGGACGGACGGACAGACGGACGGACGGGGTGATTCCTATATACCCCCCAAACTTTGTTTGCGGGGGGTATAATTAAAACCACCTTCCAAAAACAATTAAAACAACTTCCCAAAGACAATTAAAACCCCATTCCAAGGACAATTAAAACCACTTTCCAAAAACAATTAAAACCACTTTCCAAAAACAATTAAAACAACCTTCCAATGACAATTAAAAACACTTTCCAAGGGAAATTAAAACCACTTTCCAAGAATAATTAAAACCACTTTCCAAGGGCAATTAAAACCACTTCCAAAAACAATTAAATCAACTTCCCAGAGACAATTAAAACCACTTTCCAAGGAGAATTAAAACCACTTTCCAAGAACAATTAAAAACAACTTTCCAATGACAATTAAAAACACTTTCCAAGGACAATCAAAACCACTTTCCAAGAGTAATTAAAACCCCTTTCCAAGGGCAATTAAAACCACTTTCCAATGCCAATTAAAATCACTTTCCAAAACAATTAAAACCACTTTCCAAGGACAATTCAAAACAATTTCCAAGAACAATTAAAACAACTTTCAAAGAACAATTCTAATCACTTTCCAAAAACAATTCTAACCACTTTCCAAGAACAATTAAAACAACTTTCCAATGACTATTAAAACCACTTACCAAGGGCAATTAAAACCACTTTCCAAGGGCAATTCAAACCACTTTCCAATGGCAATTAAAACCACTTTCCAAGGGCAATTCAAAACAATTTCCAAGAACAATTAAAACAACTTTCAAAGAACTATTCTAACCACTTTCCAAAAACAATTCTAACCACTTTCCAAGAACAATTAAAACAACTTTCCAATGACTATTAAAACCACTTACCAAGGGCAATTCAAACTACTTTCCAATGGCAATTAAAACCACTTTCCAAGGGCAATTCAAACCACTTTCCAATGGCAATTAAAACCACTTTCCAATGGCAATCAAAACCACTTTCCAATGGCAATTAAAACCACTTTCCAAGGGCAATTAAAACCACTTTCCAATGTCAATTGAAACCACTTTCCAAAAATAATTAAAACCACTTTCCAAGGACAATTCAAAGCACTTTCCAAACACAATTAAAACCACTTTCCAAAGACAATTCTAACCACTTTCCAAGAACAATTAAAACCACTTTCCAAGAACAATTAAAACCACTTTCCAAGGGCAATTCAAACCACTTTCCAATGGCAATTAAAACCACTTTCCAAGGGCAATTCAAAACAATTTCCAAGAACAATTAAAACAACTTTCAAAGAACTATTCTAACCACTTTCCAAAAACAATTCTAACCACTTTCCAAGAACAATTAAAACAACTTTCCAATGACTATTAAAACCACTTACCAAGGGCAATTCAAACTACTTTCCAATGGCAATTAAAACCACTTTCCAAGGGCAATTCAAACCACTTTCCAATGGCAATTAAAACCACTTTCCAATGGCAATCAAAACCACTTTCCAATGGCAATTAAAACCACTTTCCAAGGGCAATTAAAACCACTTTCCAATGTCAATTGAAACCACTTTCCAAAAATAATTAAAACCACTTTCCAAGGACAATTCAAAGCACTTTCCAAACACAATTAAAACCACTTTCCAAAGACAATTCTAACCACTTTCCAAGAACAATTAAAACCACTTTCCAAGAACAATTAAAACCACTTTCCCATGACAATTAGAATCATTTACCAAGGTCAACTTTCGATTCAATTGCAGTGTTTGAAGAGAGAAAGTAGAGCTAATGGTTCCTCATTATGCTAAGCGAATGTATGCCAATGCTCTAGTGTATCAATGAAGTGGGTTCGGATTCCATGAGCGAATAACAAACAATTTGTCAGCTAAAAATCTAATTCAACCGCTGTTGGGTATAAAAAAAAAGTAATACAGCCCGGTATCCTTCAGGATGCAGTAGTGTAGATACACCACTTTCTGAGGGTAAAATTGTTATGAATGAATAGAAAAATGATTGGCGAAGCAATTTATATGAGGGTTTTGGATAGAAAATAAAATCCGATAGCTACAAAACGTGGAAATGTGTCGACGCAGAGTTGTAGTGGCAAATCCACTGTTTTCCATGTGTAGAGCTCTCTGACGTCCCACGGCTCCAGCAAGTCGGAAAAAAGCCGTCGGACGGCAGAGGAATCTCGGACTAGATTGTCACTTGCTTGAGACAATTACATTTTGTATATAAACAGGTATAATGATATATTTTACTGTCTTAATCGCTCTAATTCTGATACAATAAATATACAAGAAAACATTATATATGTGATACAAATACTTAATTTTCAACACAGGTCCGTGTTAATATAACAGTTAAATAAATATTTGATGAAGATAGACATTAATTAATATAGAACTGATTTATCAATGTTACACTGTCTCTTGTGTTAACAAATAATAGTATCTAAATTATTCACCTTGTAAATAAGATTGTTGTGATAACAAACATATGTATACACCGTGGTAATTAAACTTTATAAACAAGAAATCAAAAGAGCAATAAATAGTTGACGTTGCACGTAACTGAAGACAGATAATTGAACTTCTACATATTACTCTATATTATTGGAAACTGTCGTTCTACTTTGACGTCTCTACATTTCAAATTACATTGATAGAACTGTTTTAGTTTCACTGTGATCCTGATATTAAGATAATTTTAATGCATAGAATGGTTACCCAGAATTTCTTTTATCAGAGGCTGTACTTGGTTGTGTACAGTCAAAGGACATTAAGATTTGGAAAATCAAAGGTCTGTGTACACGGTCTGAGTTGCCTCTGGCCAATAAATGGTCCAATGAGTCCTATGAACAAGGTGCATACAATCTTTCATGGCGATCCATTTATGAAAGATTTATGTTGCCCATCTTTTTTTTCTTATGTGCCCAGTGTTGCCAGTATCGCTGGATTGTGAGCTCCAATCCCACTAGGTGTACATGAAATAATAATTAAGAAAGGTTATGGATGAAACTCAGCATGAGAGATTATCCATCTTTAATCGTATATACAAAATAAAGTAAAGGAACAGCCCTGCTATTGTTGCTCAAAATTCTAGTCAGCTTAGGGTAGTCTCCATTGATAAAACGTAAACAACTATGTAACCAAATTCTTGTTGAAAGTGGCATTAAACATCAATAAATCTAATTCTTTCAATATTTAAAGGTGATGTCAATCAAGAAAACAACTATATCCCAATAATTATGTTAATCAATGGCAGATATAATTAAATTCAATCATTGGATAAAAACGTAATTTACAATTCAACTAGGTAATGTAAGAAAACAAATCGTATTGTATGTTATTGAGAATAAATTTATTATAGATTTGTTTTTTCTTCCAAGACAAAAACATTGATTTTAATTTCAAATTGAAGTCCTCAAATAAATACAATTACATGTGTACTATCATTGCAATTGATGAGACTGGTCTATATAACAGGGCACTACAGTTCCACTATCATTACAATTGATGAGACTGGTCTATATAACAGGGCACTACAGTTCCACTATCATTACAATTGATGAGACTGGTCTATATAACAGGGCACTACAGTTCCACTATCATTACAATTGATGAGACTGGTCTATATAACAGGGCACTACAGTTCCACTATCATTACAATTGATGAGACTGGTCTATATATAACAGGGCACTACAGTTCCACTATCATTACAATTGATTAGACTGGTCTATATAACAGGGCACTCAGTTCCACTATCATTACAATTGATGAGACTGGTCTATATAACAGGGCACTACAGTTCCAATATCATTACAATTGATTAGACTGGTCTATCTAACAGGGCACTACAGTTCCACTATCATTACAATTGATGAGACTAGTCTATATATAACAGGGCACTACAGTTCCACTATCATTACAATTGATGAGACTGGTCTATATAACAGGGCACTACAGTTCCACTATCATTACAATTGATGAGACTGGTCTATATATAACAGGGCACTACAGTTCCACTATCATTACAATTGATGAGACTGGTCTATATAACAGGGCACTACAGTTCCACTATCATTACAATTGATGAGACTGGTCTATATATAACAGGGCACTACAGTTCCACTATCATTACAATTGATTAGACTGGTCTATCTAACAGGGCACTACAGTTCCACTATCATTACAATTGATGAGACTAGTCTATATATAACAGGGCACTACAGTTCCACTATCATTACAATTGATGAGACTGGTCTATATAACAGGGCACTACAGTTCCACTATCATTACAATTGATGAGACTGGTCTATATAACAGGGCACTACAGTTCCACTATCATTACAATTGATTAGACTGGTCTATATAACAAGGCATTACAGTTCCACTATCATTACAATTGATGAGACTGGTCTATATAAAACAGGGCACTACAGTTCCACTATCATTACAATTGATTAGACTGGTCTATATAACAGGGCACTACAGTTCCACTATCATTACAATTGATTAGACTGGTCTATATAACAGGGCACTACAGTTCCACTATCATTACAATTGATGAGACTGGTCTATATAACAGGGCACTACAGTTCCACTATCATTACAATTGATGAGACTAGTCTATATATAACAGGGCACTACAGTTCCACTATCATTACAATTGATGAGACTGGTCTATATAACAGGGCACTACAGTTCCACTATCATTACAATTGATTAGACTGGTCTATATAACAGGGCACTACAGTTCCAATATCATTACAATTGATGAGACTGGTCTATATAACAGGGCACTACAGTTCCACTATCATTACAATTGATGAGACTGGTCTATATAACAGGGCACTACAGTTCCACTATCATTACAATTGATGAGACTGGTCTATATAACAGGGAACTACAGTTCCACTATCATTACAATTGATGAGACTGGTCTATATATAACAGGGCACTACAGTTCCACTATCATTACAATTGATTAGACTGGTCTATATAAAAGGGCACTACAGTTCCACTATCATTACAATTGATTAGACTGGTCTATATAACAGGGCACTACAGTTCCACTATCATTACAATTGATGAGACTGGTCTATATATAACAGGGCACTACAGTTCCACTATCATTACAATTGATGAGACTGGTCTATATAACAGGGCACTACAGTTCCACTATCATTACAATTGATTAGACTGGTCTATATATAACAGGGCACTACAGTTCCACTATCATTACAATTGATGAGACTGGTCTATATATAACAGGGCACTACAGTTCCACTATCATTACAATTGATGAGACTGGTCTATATAAAACAGGGCACTACAGTTCCACTATCATTACAATTGATTAGACTGGTCTATATAACAGGGCACTACAGTTCCACTATCATTACAATTGATGAGACTGGTCTATATAACAGGGCACTACAGTTCCACTATCATTACAATTGATGAGACTGGTCTATATAACAGGGCACTACAGTTCCACTATCATTACAATTGATGAGACTGGTCTATATAACAGGGCACTACAGTTCCACTATCATTACAATTGATGAGACTGGTCTATATATAACAGGGCACTACAGTTCCACTATCATTACAATTGATTAGACTGGTCTATATAACAGGGCACTCAGTTCCACTATCATTACAATTGATGAGACTGGTCTATATAACAGGGCACTACAGTTCCACTATCATTACAATTGATTAGACTGGTCTATCTAACAGGGCACTACAGTTCCACTATCATTACAATTGATGAGACTAGTCTATATATAACAGGGCACTACAGTTCCACTATCATTACAATTGATGAGACTGGTCTATATAACAGGGCACTACAGTTCCACTATCATTACAATTGATGAGACTGGTCTATATAACAGGGCACTACAGTTCCACTATCATTACAATTGATTAGACTGGTCTATATAACAGGGCATTACAGTTCCACTATCATTACAATTGATGAGACTGGTCTATATAAAACAGGGCACTACAGTTCCACTATCATTACAATTGATTAGACTGGTCTATATAACAGGGCACTACAGTTCCACTATCATTACAATTGATTAGACTGGTCTATATAACAGGGCACTACAGTTCCACTATCATTACAATTGATGAGACTAGTCTATATATAACAGGGCACTACAGTTCCACTATCATTACAATTGATGAGACTGGTCTATATAACAGGGCACTACAGTTCCACTATCATTACAATTGATTAGACTGGTCTATATAACAGGGCACTACAGTTCCAATATCATTACAATTGATGAGACTGGTCTATATAACAGGGCACTACAGTTCCACTATCATTACAATTGATGAGACTGGTCTATATAACAGGGCACTACAGTTCCACTATCATTACAATTGATGAGACTGGTCTATATAACAGGGCACTACAGTTCCACTATCATTACAATTGATGAGACTGGTCTATATAACAGGGCACTACAGTTCCACTATCATTACAATTGATTAGACTGGTCTATATAACAGGGCACTACAGTTCCAATATCATTACAATTGATGAGACTGGTCTATATAACAGGGCACTACAGTTCCACTATCATTACAATTGATGAGACTGGTCTATATAACAGGGCACTACAGTTCCACTATCATTACAATTGATGAGACTGGTCTATATAACAGGGCACTACAGTTCCACTATCATTACAATTGATGAGACTGGTCTATATATAACAGGGCACTACAGTTCCACTATCATTACAATTGATTAGACTGGTCTATATAAAAGGGCACTACAGTTCCACTATCATTACAATTGATTAGACTGGTCTATATAACAGGGCACTACAGTTCCATTATCATTACAATTGATGAGACTGGTCTATATATAACAGGGCACTACAGTTCCACTATCATTACAATTGATGAGACTGGTCTATATATAACAGGGCACTACAGTTCCACTATCATTACAATTGATGAGACTGGTCTATATAACAGGGCACTACAGTTCCACTATCATTACAATTGATTAGACTGGTCTATATATAACAGGGCACTACAGTTCCACTATCATTACAATTGATGAGACTGGTCTATATATAACAGGGCACTACAGTTCCACTATCATTACAATTGATGAGACTGGTCTATATAACAGGGCACTACAGTTCCACTATCATTACAATTGATGAGACTGGTCTATATATAACAGGGCACTACAGTTCCACTATCATTACAATTGATTAGACTGGTCTATATAACAGGGCACTCAGTTCCACTATCATTACAATTGATGAGACTGGTCTATATAACAGGGCACTACAGTTCCACTATCATTACAATTGATTAGACTGGTCTATCTAACAGGGCACTACAGTTCCACTATCATTACAATTGATGAGACTAGTCTATATATAACAGGGCACTACAGTTCCACTATCATTACAATTGATGAGACTGGTCTATATAACAGGGCACTACAGTTCCACTATCATTACAATTGATGAGACTGGTCTATATAACAGGGCACTACAGTTCCACTATCATTACAATTGATTAGACTGGTCTATATAACAGGGCATTACAGTTCCACTATCATTACAATTGATGAGACTGGTCTATATAAAACAGGGCACTACAGTTCCACTATCATTACAATTGATTAGACTGGTCTATATAACAGGGCACTACAGTTCCACTATCATTACAATTGATTAGACTGGTCTATATAACAGGGCACTACAGTTCCACTATCATTACAATTGATGAGACTGGTCTATATAACAGGGCACTACAGTTCCACTATCATTACAATTGATTAGACTGGTCTATATAACAGGGCACTACAGTTCCACTATCATTACAATTGATGAGACTGGTCTATATAACAGGGCACTACAGTTCCACTATCATTACAATTGATGAGACTGGTCTATATAACAGGGCACTACAGTTCCACTATCATTACAATTGATGAGACTGGTCTATATATAACAGGGCACTACAATTCCACTATCATTACAATTGATTAGACTGGTCTATATAAAAGGGCACTACAGTTCCACTATCATTACAATTGATTAGACTGGTCTATATAACAGGGCACTACAGTTCCACTATCATTACAATTGATGAGACTGGTCTATATATAACAGGGCACTACAGTTCCACTATCATTACAATTGATGAGACTGGTCTATATATAACAGGGCACTACAGTTCCACTATCATTACAATTGATGAGACTGGTCTATATAACAGGGCACTACAGTTCCACTATCATTACAATTGATTAGACTGGTCTATATATAACAGGGCACTACAGTTCCACTATCATTACAATTGATGAGACTGGTCTATATATAACAGGGCACTACAGTTCCACTATCATTACAATTGATGAGACTGGTCTATATAACAGGGCACTACAGTTCCACTATCATTACAATTGATTAGACTGGTCTATATAACAGGGCACTACAGTTCCACTATCATTACAATTGATGAGACTGGTCTATATATAACAGGGCACTACAGTTCCGCAAAGGAAACAAGCAATAAAATTAAACTGTTGCTTATCATTTTTCCTACTTCAGCAAACTAATTACTATAATGAATTTTGATGCACAGTTTTTATTTCAGACGTTACACAAACTGAACTCCTGTGTAAACACTACATCTGACTATGTATATTTCAAAAAGATTAGGAGCATTGCAGCCTCTACCCCTCCCGGAGCAACAACTGTATAAGTAACTTTGGTATACTGCTGAATGTAATATTAGTACAAGTAATTGCTATTGGTATAGACATTGATATCCACAAAAATAATATATATAAAAATATATATATTAAACATATATAAAAAGTCACACTGTATAATCTTAAAACACAACTGACAGTCTGGTATAACATATTAGTGTTTGTAGTTGCTGCATAAAACATACAATCAACCAATGGGAAGACATACATGTAGTGCTAAATAAAACATACAATCAACCAATGGGAAGACATACATGTAGTGCTAAATAAAGCATACAATCAACCAATGGGAAGACATACATGTAGTGCTAAATAAAGCATACAATCAACCAATGAGAAGACATACATGTAGTGCTAAATAAAGCATACAATCAACCAATGGGAAGACATACATGTAGTGCTAAATAAAGCATACAGGTAGCCAAGGGGGAAGACATAGCATAAATATACAACTTAGATGGATGAATATACAAAATTTGTTATATGTTGTTCTCTATCTAATCTATTTTTTTAATTTTGCAAAATACATTCAAGTGTAAAGCAAAATAAAGCAATAATTGCCATCTGCTTTAGACATACTACAATTAATTTTAAGATCCTTTTAAAAAAAAATTCCATATTTAAATATGTACTTATCTTTTCACACATACATGTATATTACATTTATAAAAGATGTATGATATAATGAACAGGTTTCTAAATAATACTAAACTTTCTATAAAATGTATACATTATTAAATGGAGATTAGTTGAAAAAAATGGAGTCCACTTTGGAAAAAGAATTTTTTGTATATCTGAAATATGCACTGAATTTTTAAAGGTTGTTGCTGTAAAACTTTAACCATACAGAATACATTTTACTGCATTTTAACACACCAGAAAAAAAAAATCATTTTTCATCCATTATTCAACTTATCTTTACTGAACAAATGTCGTAACTTAAATAAAGATAATATATTTCTAAAAATTTATATTTAAAAAGTGTGATTTTTTTTTTTATTAGTTACTGATTTGACAACAAAGATGGAATGTAACATTTACAAAAGTTGGATTTAATCTGATATGTCTGTAAAAAAGAAAACAAAACTTCTTGACAGTTTAAACCTAGTAATAACCAATAAAATACATTAGTGTATAACCACAACCATGTACCGGTAATTATGATAGTTTATGTAAATTATAAGCAACAGTACTTATTTCCAATCATCCATTCTTCAAACACATCTGACTACCAATTCAAATACTAACTAATGCTTTCATCTGGCTTATTTAATGTCCATATACAGGTTTGTCCAACCCCTGTCATTGCCACCACTTTGTACCCTTTTTTCTCTAATTTATTTAATACAATTCTGGGACAATCTTCACTCTTCCATTCAGCACTGAAATTGTTAAGTATGCACATGTGATTTTTATATGAATATCCCATATCTTAAAGTATATACATGTAATTTTTATTTACCAGTAACTAGCCCGTATTATCAATTATTCCATGAAAGACCTAACAGTATGTCACATTAAATCCCTATTAAATACAATTGACAAAAAACAATTGTGTTTCTTGTTTTGTTTGTCTTCGTTGTGTGTCTTGTGCCTAATGATGCCTGTGTCTCTAGATTGTCCATGTCTTGTGCCTAATGATGCCTGTGTCTCTGGATTGTCCATGTCTTGTGCCTAATGATGCCTGTGTCTCTGGATTGTCCATGTCTTATGCCTAATGATGCCTGTGTCTCTGGATTGTCCATGTCGTGTGCCTAATGATGCCTGTGTCTCTAGATTGTCCATGTCTTGTGCCTAATGATGCCTGTGTCTCTGGATTGTCCATGTCTTGTGCCTAATGATGCCTGTGTCTCTGGATTGTCCATGTCTTGTGCCTAATGATGCCAGTGTTTCTGGATTGTCTATGTCGTGTGCCTAATGATGCATGTGTCTCTGGATTGTCCATGTCTTGTGCCTAATGATGCATGTGTCTCTGGATTGTCCAGGTCTTGTGCCTAATGATGCCTGTGTCTCTGGATTGTCCATGTCTTGTGCCTAATGATGCCAGTGTTTCTGGATTGTCTATGTCTTGTGCCTAATGATGCATGTGTCTCTGGATTGTCCATGGCTTGTGCCTAATGATGCCTGTGTCTCTGGATTGTCCATGTCTTGTGCCTAATGATGCATGTGTCTCTGAATTGTCCATGTCTTGTGCCTAATGATGCCAGTGTTTCTGGATTGTCTATGTCTTGTGCCTAATGATGCATGTGTCTCTGGATTGTCCATGGCTTGTGCCTAATGATGCCTGTTTCTCTGGATTGTCCATGTCTTGTGCCTAATGATGCATGTGTCTCTGGATTGTCCATGTCTTGTGCCTAATGATGCCTGTGTCTCTGGATTGTCCATGTCTTGTGCCTAATGATGCCAGTGTTTCTGGATTGTCTATGTCTTGTGCCTAATGATGCATGTGTCTCTGGATTGTCCATGGCTTGTGCCTAATGATGCCTGTGTCTCTGGATTGTCCATGTCTTGTGCCTAATGATGCATGTGTCTCTGGATTGTCCATGTCTTGTGCCTAATGATGCCTGTGTCTCTGGATTGTCTATGTCGTGTGCCTAATGATGCCTGTGTCTCTGGATTGTCCATGTCTTGTGCCTAATGATGCATGTGTCTCTGGATTGTCCATGTCTTGTGCCTAATGATGCCAGTGTTTCTGGATTGTCTATGTCGTGTGCCTAATGATGCATGTGTCTCTGGATTGTCCATGTCTTGTGCCTAATGATGCCTGTGTCTCTGGATTGTCCATGTCTTGTGCCTAATGATGCCTGTGTCTCTGGATTGTCCATGTCTTGTGCCTAATGATGCCTGTGTCTCTGGATTGTCCATGTTTTGTGCCTAATGATGCCTGTGTCTCTGGATTGTCCATGTCTTGTGCCTAATGATGCATGTGTCTCTAGATTGTCCATGTCTTGTGCCTAATGATGCATGTGTCTCTAGATTGTCCATGTCTTGTGCCTAATGATGCATGTGTCTCTAGATTGTCCATGTCTTGTGCCTAATGATGCATGTGTCTCTGGATTGTCCATGTCATGTTCCTAATGGTGTCTGTGTCTCTGGATTGTCCATGTCTTGTGCCTAATGATGCATGTGTCTCTGGATTGCCCATGTCTTGTGCCTAATGATGCCCGTCTCTCTGGATTGTCCATGTCTTGTGCCTAATTAATGATGCCTGTGTCTCTGGATTGTCCACTCTTGATTGCCCCTTAAGTTTTTTCTAATGCTTATTTTGGTCATTTTATGCTTATTCAAACCCATAGATGTATTTTACAACAATTACAGAGGTATAACAACAATCAACTTGGTGAAATTTGATAATTATTGTCATCATAATGCTAAATGTTCTACATAATCATTTATATAAATCATACTGTATATACTGGTAACGGTTCCTGTGGATCAATCCACAGAGCTGCCCATCTCGATAAGGGTGGGTGTCAGCTCATACCACTGAAAACCTGATCATTGACCACAGTGGGCAACATGCTTGAAGAGTTTCACACTCTGCAAATTAAAGAACTCTTGTAGATTTTGAAAATGAGTCAAGAGCATTGCAGGTACTACAAATGGTTATTTTTTTTTTTTAATATATATTATTTTATTTGTACAATGATTGTATGTATTTAATTGTAATTGTCTGAAATGTGTTAATTTTTTTCAGATTTGTGTTAGTATTATAAATGACAAAAAGTTGGTTTGGATTATGGTTTGATTTATGGTGTTAAAGGCCACTTTCAAAAATATTTCAGTTATATTGTGGCAGTCAGTTTTATTGGTTCCTCCACCGACCTGTCGCAAGTCACTGACAAACTGTATCACATAATGCTGTATCAAGTACACCTCGCCATGGACAGGGTTCAATCTCACAACTTTAGTGGCGATAGGCACTGATTGCACAGGTAGTTGTAAATCCAACTACCATACGACCACGACAGACTCCGATAATTTGGTAGTGTGCTATACAGAAAACAGATTTATAGTATAAAAATATCTGTATGAAGATAACTAAAATATACACAAAGAAAAAAGTTAAGCACCCCCATGTTTTTTTGAAATGACAAATGATACAAGTATCATCAGATTACTGACCAGATAATCTCAAGAACGCAATGGTGACCTGTTAGGACATTACATTGGCTGTAAGAAACCACAAAAAAAATCAAGAAAAATGTTAATTTAAATAATATTTAATCACAATATCACAAGGCCAGTTTTTGCAGTAAAACATGTCCATTTTAAGTATTGACCTTCACAGTTCAAAAAGCACGATAAGATTGTCATTTCACTTTCAAAACGTCACTTATGAATCACTTGACGACATCTATTGTTCAAAGTTCAGTACCGGGTGTAACCCCCATGTGCTTGGATGACGGCCTCAACCCTGCGTCTCATCCCTCCAATTAGACGTCGGATGTCCTGTTGTGATAGCTGCTGCCATTCCCGATGCAATGCTGCTTCCAACTGACAAATGTTTTGCACAGGAGGTTCCCGAGCCTGTATACGATGGCCTAACATGTCCCAAATATGCTCTATGGGATTCAAATCCAGGCTCATGGCTGGCCAAGGAACAGGCTTCGCTTTGGAGGTAGGGAGTTACTGCTCTTGAACGATGAGGCCTGGCGTTGTCATCCATATACACAGGCCTTGTAGCCAGCGGGTGGTTGTCGAAATGAGGGACAACTGGTTGCAAGACATCTCTAATATACTGATCACCAGTTAGGTTGCCTTGTATGGTGACTAAATCCAGCTTGCAGTCATGAGAGATACACCCCCAAACCATTACTGAGCCTCCACAATTTTGAGTAATGCGTGAGAGGCATGGTTCACGTGCATGACTAGTCGATATTAGACATAATGGTCACACCTGTGTGAGCACATCTTTTTAATGGAACATTGTTCTTGCTATAGATAATCAATATAAATATTAGAATCTAAACTTAGTGTAACTTATTATGTTTTAATATATCAGGGGGTGCTTAACTTTTTTCTTTGTGTATATGTAATAATGATTGCAATGGTAGACAGAGTGCACATGGTGATGTATACTCACAAATTGTTACCAAGGGCCTTTATTTTGGTAGCACCAATATATTCCATCAGTTTTGGATCACTCCATTCATCTCCCACAAATGTTGGTCCACTTTCCTAAAGTTAAAAAGTACTCATCATGAAACAATACTGAAAAGAAATTAAAACATGTAAAAAGAGAAATATTACATGAAACATGCAATTTTATTATATTGCATCTAATTTCTTCTTCTTCTTTCAATTTCTGCACACCGTCATTTTATTGACGATTATGTGCCGTGCATGCATGGGGTAAAAAAAATTATGATAACGTTCAAATAAATGTGATAACTACATTTTTTTGTATATACAGTGGTGCAGTGTGGTTAAAACTAGATGTATGTACAGTTGACTGATAATTAGATGTGTTGTTGGAGAACAGATAGTGATATCACAGATAGTGGTATCTGTTCTTTGAAGCTGTCAAGTGTGGGACATTGTACTGCAGCAGCTATGAGCAGGTTCCACTGTACAATGGTTTTCGGATAGAAGGAGTATTTATACGAGTCTAAGCTTGTATGGATATGTCTATATGAGTGGCTGTGTGTGTATTGTCGTGTTCTACTGTCAGATTTTTTAATTTATCCATATCCTGTTTACTATAACCTTAGACATTGTCTAATAATTTAGCTTTATGCTTAATATTAAAATTTGCAAACAGAGCTTACATAGTACAGATTGTACAAGGAATATCTGTATTATATTTGAATATTTGTTATTGTTGCAAATTGGGTTTTTCTGACAACATATTTGTGAATCTAGTCATGGGAAAAAATGTAAGAGCCAATCAAGAATGGACAATCCAGAGACAATTGGAAATACTGGGCACACATACAAGACACAGGATGACGACAAACAAAACAAAATTCTCAAAAGATAGCAACATGGACACATCAACTCCCTTTACTTAATTTCATTATCAGGAGCGAAACGACCCGGACTGAACAGGTAAAGGGGCTAAATGAGAGAGCCAAACTCACAGTGCTATTAAAGACCATAGCTGAAAGCTTAGACCTACTTCATCTCCTGACTAGAGACTCCAATAAAGAGAAACATCAAAATAAATTAACATTCTTGGAGGAATTCATCAAAAGTACAGGGCACTTCCCAGAACTAGCAAGCCCTGTACCCCGATCCTGAGCAACTCAACAGTCCAGTACAAGGAGATATTACAGTGAGACAATAAAGCACCAAAGAGAAAAAATTTAGTACTCAGGAACCAGTAGCGTCAATTGCGACCTTTACTTTAGGATCAGGATCAGGACGACTTGATACCATTTAAAATTGTCTGAGTTAACATTCTAAGTTGAAAACTTGTGTCTTTTCCATTTGTTATTATGAACAATAAACTATGCTTAAATTAAATTATTTAAAATTGTGAATTTATACTAATTTATTAGTTCAATAGTTTGGGTTATACTTTTCAAAGAGACATTCTGGCCTTGATACAGCATCATGCATCTGAATATTTTGTGAATTGTAAATACTAAAAAATATACCAGTCGTATCTGTGTACTAATGAGCAGATATGGCATCATTAGTCTGTGATTGTGAAAAATACAGAATGTTTTTGTTTTTGTTTTTATGAGGTTGTCTCCCCTGGATTGGAAAAAGGGGTCATACTAAAAAGCGCCCGGAACAGTCCGGGACCGCCAGGGGATTGGAAATAGCGCCCGGGTATATAATTGTTTTAAATAAAGTGTTATTTTAAAATTATGTTGTTAATTTTATATATTGTACAAGCCATTTGCAACCAAACATTGCCGCCCGGGACTCCAACACAACTTGAACAAATATTACTCGTGTTTTGTATTTATCGGGTGGTTAGTAAAAGTGGTAACCCGGGCACGGGTCCGCTTCCAAATTCGTATTTTCTTTATTACATCTTTATTAAGGCATTAATTTTAATAAAATTTGAACATAATGTATAAAATTATGTATTTTATCACATTTTTTAAACAAATATAAAAAAAAATAGTTTTTATAACGAAATATCGGCAATACAAGTTTTCGAAGTTAGTAAAAGTTGTAACCCGGGCCAAGGCAAAATTTTCAATTAATCGATGATTACACCTTTATTTCTCGTTAAAACTTCACAATATTCAGAAGGAACATTTTTCAGTATTAAAGAAATGTAAAAAATATTTTAAATTCAATTGTAATGTTCTCTTTTGTCATTATGGGAGCATTTTAGATTCTGATAAAAGTTGTAACCCGGGCCGGAGGTTACACCAATGACTTGAAAATTGACCTGAAAAGATATGATCGTCTATATCTTTTTTACTACTCAATATAATCGATTCAAATTTTGGTCAGCTTGAGATATCAGTATATACTTTACAAAAAATAAAAAAAAATATTGTGTATTAGTATCAATATTTACCTGTACACCCAGTTACCTGTACACCCACGTGACCAGTCTTTGTTTACAAATCTTAATATATTAATATTGCATCGTGGAGAAAAAAGAAAACTTTTTTTTTTAAGTTGATAAAATATATTTGTTGTTGTTGTATTGAAGTATGGCTTTACAAAGTTTCAAGAATTTTAAAGAAGTAATAAAGGTGCAATCATTGATTAACTGAAAATTTCGTCTTGGCCCGGGTAGTCCGAGATTCCTCTGTCGTTTAACGGCATTGATAATCTTGCTGTAGCCGTTCAACGACAGAGGGTGATACATACGGAAACCATCAAATTTGCCTCACAGCCATAGTATCGGCACATTTCCACGTTTCGTGGCTATCGGATTTTATTTTCTATCATAAACCTTATATAAATCGCTTCACCAATCATTTTTCTATTCATTCATAACCATCTTACCCTCAGAAAGTGGTGTTACACTCCATTACAGCACGATTTTGCCTTAGATCCTATTATTCCGCCATTTGACTTCCATTTTCGAATCTACACACGTGATCTCGCGATACTAACTGAATGATGACAGCAACGCATTGCATGATGGGAGCTAATTAATGCAGCGTGCCAAATTATTTGGAGCATTATTTGCATACGTAAACAACATTCAAATCACATGGAAGACGATACATTTAAGCGTATTCTGCAGGACAAACAGTCCATCTACAGATCAAAGAAGAGCAGAAGGAAATTATACAGAATGTGTTGGAAAGAAAAGATTCAATGGCAGAGTGTTACCAACGGGCTTCGGCAAGAGCATGTGTTACGTTCCCCCTTTTTGTTTTTGGACAAGGTACTACATTTTTTTTTTCTTATGGTTATCTGTAATTCACTAAATTTGCTGTTAAAATCATTACCAATCAATATAATCAACTGTATTAAATTTTATGTTAATTGTTCTGCCTTAACAGGCGCCTATGATTGGCAATAAAAATATTTGTTTGTTTGTTTATATGCAAATTATCTCCCATGATACATTGCGGTAATCGTAGTTTTCTCGTAGTCACGTGACAAATGTTTGAAAAATGGAAGACAAATGTCGAAATCATAGGTTCTAAGGCAAAATCGTGCTGTAATGGAGTGTAACACCACTTTCTGAGGGTAAGATGTTTATGAATGAATAGAAAAATGATTGGTGAAGCGATTTATATAAGGTTTATGATAGAAAATAAAATCCGATAGCCACGAAACGTGGAAATGTGCTGACCCAGAGTTGGAGAAGCAAATCCGCTGTTTTCCGTATATATCACCCTCTGTCGTTGAACGGCTACAGCAAGATTATCAATGCCGTTAAACGACAGAGGAATCTCGGACTAGGCCCGGGTTACAACTTTTACTAACTTGGAAAACTTATATTGCCGATATTTCGTATAAAAACTTTTTTTTTTTTACATTTGTTTAAAAAATGTGATAAAATACATAATGTTATGCATTATGTTCAAATTTTATTAAAATTAATGCCTTAACAAAGATGTAATAAAGAAAATACGAATTTGGGCCCGGGTTTTTGGAACCGGACCCGGGCCCGGGTTACCACTTTTACTAACTACCCTTTTATTTACTTCCGGTTTTCCTCCCACAATTTCGCAGATACTAAACTTTCGTGCAAAAAGTGGTTACATTCGCCAAGACATCATGTCAAGCCTTTTGAGACAGCATTCTAATTTGCTGACAGTATTAGGAACAGGTTTATGTGTAGGAGTTGGTGGTACAATCCTTTATTTAAGACTGACCAGCACATTTTTACGAGAGATACACCGCTTATCGTCGTCAATAGAAACACTTAGACTAGAAATAGATGCACTTAATGAGAAGCTTGCAGAAAAGTCTAAGTGGAAGAAGAAACGATCAGAATTTTATTCAGTAATTAATGCCAGCAGTGGTGACGAAACTGATAACTATGAGGATGCTTATGGAGGGTAATCACCGTAATGGGAAACCATTAAATAATTGGCTACAACTGGTCAATAAACAGTGGTGGTCTAGATTAAAATTAACTATCTACATATATTAACCTATTTGATGGGGAACCGAGAGTTGGGGGGGGGGGGAGAGAGAGACCGGGTTCACAGGAAACTGGCATCAAGAACTGAGGAAAGCCAGGGGCGCATTTCTTTTAGGTGAATCTGGTACATGATTCTGAATCACATAATTGTTTTGTTGCTTTTTTCATCTAAAACAGAAACGGGTATGCGAAACATAGGTGACCCATGTTTCAAATCGAAACATGAACCGGAACCGGTCCGAAAATTAGTTTGTTTTTGATAGAAATGACGGTTTTCGGTTCCAGAGTCTTCACTTTTTAAAGACTAAATGTACATCGTACATTTGTATACAGTGTGATATACATGTAAGTAGGTATATACATGTGTAAGCAATGTATATATCTGATGGTGTCAATTGACGAGGCAATGTATCATTTAAATTTAATGTTTTATTAGATCACTCAATTTTTAAGCTTTACTTGTCTGTGCAAGATATCTCTGCATTTTCTTATGAAGCAAAATATACACATATATTATTACATATTTTTTTCACATTAAATAAAATTCGGAATGATTTCTTGAAACATACCGTTTTTTAAAGCAACAAATCATGATTTTGTTTTCTGGAACAATGAAGTGAAACATGTTCCAGATTCACCTAAAAGAAATGCGCCCCAGTAGTTAACATTGAAAAATTGAAAAGACCTTGCAAAAATGACAAGAGCAGGACCTTGGGATCCATGGCCTGTGAGCTGGAAGTCATGCATTGGAAGCTAAGGATCCCAGTCCACTAACTCTTATTATATATAGGCAAATGGGAATTAAAAAGAGAAAGTAAATGACTACTTCCTGTGAAGATCAGTAATAACCAAGAGACTTTGAAATACCAATATATTTCAAAGACTTTATTTTGGAACAGAACCACCATTGAAGTTGACTCCTGAACTATGGAAAAATTGTCATCTTGAGGATTATTTTAGAAGTCTATTCTCCCAAATATCAGAAGGGCCGTCTTGGTTGTGATCGTATAGTAGTTAGATTTACAAACACCTATGCAACCAGTACCTATCACCACTAAAGTTGTGAGTTCGAATCCCACTCAGACGGGTGTACTTGATATGACATTATGTGATAAAGTTTGTCAGTGACTTGTGACAGGTCAGTGGTTTTCTCTGGGTACACCGGTTTCCTCTACCAATAAAACTGACCACCACGATATAACTGAAATATTGCTCAAAGTGGCATTAAATATCATAACCTATAACCCATAACCCAAAAATCAGATATGATTATTTTCACAGATGGCAAAGGATTACACCAAAATAAAGCCCAGCCAAAATTATTGGAAAATCATAATTCAAAATTGGCAAGAAATAATCTTTGTGATCAGGTTTAAAGAAAGTAGACCTTCAGTAATTATAGATTTACTTAAATTTGCATGTTTTGGTCTATTCAGAGTATTTTATTTCTAGTTCTTTAGTAGTATCTTTAGTTGTACTTATAAACAGAAAGTTTAATCAGTGATGTTCAGTAATTCCACCAATACCAACAAAATGAATAACTATCACCTCAAGTCATTGAAAACAAGAAAAATAGACTATGACATACATTATATACATGTATGACGTTGGAAATCCAGCACTTATATTTATTTTGACAATTGTTAATTTTTTTTATAAACACTTGATACCTTCAGAAGTACATGTACTGTGAGCATAAGCAAATCATTGTTTGAAGATATAGTGGTAAATGATATGTATTTGATGCCATAGTATTATTACAGTGTAATTCCTGTCTTTGTAAAGTTTTTAGCTCACCTGGCCAAGGGCCATGTGAGCTTTTGCCATCCCTAGGCATCCGTCGTACGTCGTAAACTTTCACATTTAAATCTTCTCCTCTGAAACCCCTGAACCGAATTAAACCAAACCTGGCAGGGATGGTCCTTGGGTGGGTCCCTTTCAAAATTGTGTCCGACAGCCCTGCCCTCCATTCAAGATGGCTGCTGTTACTAAAGATAGAAATTTCTTCAATTGTTCATTGCTGCTTTAGTATAAGTCAAAATGAGCTCAAATTTTAGCTGCAGCTACATGGCAAGGAGTAGTTTAACATTTATTCCGTTTTTTTCTGTGAAATTTTTCTTTCAGCCGATTTATACTGATTATGCAAATTAGGCATATTTTGATAAAAGATCACATTTAAATCTTCTCCTCTGAAACCGCTGAACCAAATTAAACCAAACCTGGCAGGGATGGTCTCTGGGTGGGTCCCTTTCAAAATTGTGTCCGACAGCCCTGCCCTCCATTCAAGATGGCTGCTGTTACTAAAAAATACATGGCAATGAGTTGTTTAACATATATTCCGGTTTTTTCTGTGAGATTTTTTCAGCCAGTTTATTCCGTTTAGGAATATTATGAGATAAAAATCACATCTAAATCTTTTGCTCAGAAATTTGAGTTGAAATGATCTTTGGGTGGCCCACTTTCAAAATTATGTGTAACAACCCCATTTTCTATCAACTTTAGATGTCAGATTGAAAACCAGGTGAGTGATTACAGGCTCCTGGGAGCCTCTAGTTAATTAGTACTTTATGCCTCTGTTAACATGTCATTCATGAAGTCAAATTAAATTGGGGTCTGGAAAATTTTTAAAACAAAAACAAATTTCACCATAGCAGAAATCAGAAATAAAAATTTAATTAAAAAGAAACTACGTGTACTTGATTTTTATTTGATTTAGTTGTATCGTAGAAAAATTTCTAGGGGGTTGCCTACCATCTCCATATGTTTTAGGAATAATATTTTTATAATGTAATCTTAATTTTTAGGTTTAAACTATCTTATTACCTTACTAAGAATCTATGTTTTTCTTACATATTTAGTTCAAGTGATTTTGAAACTCCAACAGAAGGTGACACAGATGTTGAAAACAAAGACAATGTTGTAATAGAACAGACTGTAGATACCAAGGCTTTATATGCTGAAATTGACACATATCTAGAGGGAGGAGAGACAGAAAAACAAAAAGCTTATGAACTTCTTCAAAGCAACAAATCTAAGGTATGTTATTATTGCAGATTGACCTCAACTCTACATGCAGAATATTCTATATTGTATTTGTTAGACTAATTAGTTGATAATCCAACATTCTGAAATTTAAGCGATTCTGATGCAAGTTGATAAAATAAAGATGTAAGAGCCTGATTTCAGACTAAGGACTGTGTCATACTAATTATTATAGACCATGGCACCAGCTACAATTACACAAGTACTTTTTATGGCAGTTCTGGTATTATATGATCAGCTTGGTATTGCCAAATAAGGCAATTTTTTACACAACCTTTCTTATATAGTAGCTAATGTTGACTTACTTATGCTGAACTTGTATATACATGTACTACATGTTAGATTTCAGAAGAAATAAAACTAGTTATGTACCAAAGCTCCTATAAACAACATTGTGCAGCCACTACTGACTGCAAAATAGCTTCCTTCACTATAGCCATACTGGTTTTCAATTGATAAAAATTATGCCAATGACAGACAATTTATAGTAGGTGATATGAAAGGTTAATGATTTTATAGATGATGAACATGTGGTGCTGCTGGTAGAAAGTGCACTGAAAAATGTCTTGTATGGATCAACAATGGGTCATGAATTGTCAACTCACTATCATTGTAATTTCCAGTAGGAAATATCAAAACCAATAAACAATTTTATTGGATATTGATCGATACATTGTCAAGCAGTTTTGTATATATAAAATATATATAACTTATAACAGAACTAGATAGCAAGCATGAATGGAGAAATATCATGATTAAAGATTATGTTTATTTTCATTTTGTATCCATTGCAACTCATTACTCTAATCAATTAGACAAGAAACAATGTTACACCACATGCCACATATCATTGGTGCTGTTTTCAACTCAAGACTTTTCTATAATAGAAATAGTGTATACCCTTCAATTCTTACAACTAAACATAAACCGTTACAAAAACAGCCATTCATATAAGTAAAATAGGTATGCTAAAATACATGTAGGAAAGGTAATAAAATAGGAATGCTAAAATACATGTAGGAAAGGTAATAAAATAGGTATGCTAAAATACATGTAGGAAAGGTAATAAAATAGGTATGCTAAAATACATGTAGGAAAGGTAATAAAATAGGTATGCTAAAATACATGTTGGTGAATTGATTATATTTAAGATGTTTATTTTTCAGTATATAACAGATGCTGATTTTCACTGGAGATTGTCAAAATGTACATATCAGTTAGGTCAAATAGAGGGAGGTAAAGGGAATCCTGACAAGCAGAAAGAAATGTTTTATACTGCCAAAGATATTGCTGAAAGAGCACTGCACCTCAATCAGAAATCAGCAAATTCTCATAAATGGTATATTTTGTTTTTATTATTCAACAATTGTGGTCATATGTTGATAATGTTGTAGTTTTAATCAAAATCAATGTTTTAGAATATTATTTTAAGTAAATTGTATTTTTATGATTATCTTAGACATTATTGAGAGAAAAATAAGAAAAAAATGGCTGCAAACAAAATGTGGAGATATTTTTTATTCTCATAACATATATAGTAATGTGTATATCCATGTTAGAGGAGAAAGTTTGAGTAAAAGGAAAAAATAGACTATTAAATTGTGAAGTAAATAAGAAACTATTGAATTAGTTGGCAAATTGTTTTACCTGATGTAAATATAACTTGTACAAACATGAGGTGGGAGAAATATAGATGTAGTCTGTCTGTACATTATGTTGCTCTTGGAACTTACATACATAATTTAAATTTTATACTTTTTGACTATTGATGTATAAAAATTGAACAGTGACTTACTACAAGTTATGAAATATTTTATATCTATTCAGACAGAACATCAAATGAAAAAAAGAATTGTTTTTTTTATGTTAGATGTTGTGGTTAAAACTGACTAGTTTACATTCATTTATTGTCATAACTAAATATGAGTTCAATTGTTGGGTTTGTTTCATACGTTAATATGTTTTATATTTCTCTGTAAGGTATTCTATAACTCTGGGAAGTCTAGGAGATTATGAAGGAACACAGAGTAAGATAAAAAATGGATATATATTTAAGGTAGGATCAATAAATGTTTACAGTGAATGTTATAGTCTTGACAAATGTAAGTTATCTGAAACAATGTTGTTTAAAGTTAAAATGTGACACCACTTTACTCAATAAAGGAAGAAAATTCTCATGTTGAGTTTGAGATTTATGGTGTTTAACACCACTTCCAACAATATTTCAGTTATATCGTGGTGGTCAGTTTTATTGATGGAGGAAACTGGAGTACCAGGAGAAAACCACCAACCTGTCGCAAGTCACTGACAAACTTTATCACATAATGTTGTATCGAGTACAATCCGCCATGAACGGGGTTCGAACTCACAAATTTAGTGGTGATAGGCACCGATTGCACAGGTAGATAAAAAAAAAAAAAGATCATGACCACGACAGACGGCCCATTTTGGTATGGTATTATATTTTCTGTTATCACAAAGTAATTCAGGTACAACAGTTAAAGAAATAGCTTACACTTCAAAATTTTGATGGAATATTTGAAAAGTTAAAGAGAAAGAAAACTGATTTTTTATTCAGGTCAGATACAAATTAACTTTAGATAATTTATGCATCAAGAAAACTGATACATGTCTAGGTCTATGTTTGTATGTTTATTTGTGTTAGATTGTAAGCATGATATTATCTGTTTCTTGTGACAACTAAACCAAGATAAACATAAATATATCTTGTTTCAGACTTTAGATGTAGATTATAGATATCCATCATATTTCTGAAATCTAAAAAAAATAAAATAACAAGGATGAAAAATACATTTGAAAGAAAAAAAAATTCAACAATAATAGTTGACAACATACCCAACCACATCAACATGAACCCCTATCTTGCAAGCTTAAATCTTACAAACAACTGAAATGACAGCAATATGAGAAGCAGATTTTCATCTAGGTTCTGGCTTTAGATATACATAAACATGTGGCAGTGTTATATCAGTTAGTGTTTTCTTTGATAATAGAACACTATTTAACTTTATGATAATGAATGATAAAGATGGGTTAGGGTTATGGTGTTTAACACCACTTTCAACAATATTTCAGTTATATCATGGCGATCAGTTTTAATGATGGAGGAAACAGGAGTACCGAGAGAAAACCACCGACCTGTCGCAAGTCACTGACAAACTTTATCACACACACAAGTCACTGACAAACTTTATCACACACACAAGTCACTGACAAACTTTATCACACACACAAGTCACTGACAAACTTTATCACACACACAAGTCACTGACAAACTTTATCACACACACAAGTCACTGACAAACTTTATCACATACACAAGTCACTGACAAACTTTATCACACACACAAGTCACTGACAAACTTTATCACACACACAAGTCACTGACAAACTTTATCACACACACAAGTCACTGACAAACTTTATCACACACACAAGTCACTGACAAACTTTATCACACACACAAGTCACTGACAAACTTTATCACATAATGTTGTATCGGGTGGGATTCAAACTCACAACGTTGATAGGCACTGATTGCATAGGTAGTTATAAATCCGACTACCATACGATCACAACCATGACGGCGGAAAATATGATTATGCTTTATCTTTAAAGGAACACATAGAAATAGCAATAGAATTGAACAAAACAGACCCCTCAAATCATCATTTGTTGGGGAGATGGTGCTATGGTGTAAGTATCTTATGTGCTATCTATATACAGTATCTATTTAATAGATAATGACTGAATATTTGTCTACTTAAGATAATTGGTTGTGTTAGCAAGGTGGACACTTGTATATTTATTGTATAGAAATATTGTGATTAAATTTCAAACTCAGGGAAAATGTGGAGAATCTGCATCCAAACAGAGATTTGACAGATATTTTAATAAGTTGAGCAAGAAAGTTACGGTTAAAGTGAAATGGCTTTTTAAGTCCATTCAAGTTTAATAAAGCATTCTAGATGTTATCTACAGCTGTATTTAACTAGAAAGTGAAAAAGCAAATGTTGTGTTTGGTTTGTTATTGTCTGCTATGCTTTGTGTCGCCCACTTTCATGTCAGTTGAAACAGTCGAAATGAAAACTACTACTGCTAGTGTCAAACTAAAGTGTATCTGAATTAAAATTTTGTGCAATGTAAATTCCACTATCACATATCCTTCATTTGAATCATTTTACTCATGTGTCATAGCATGGACTTTTCAGCCATTGTTATACCAGCAATGTAACCTGGATGCATTTGGTCAGATGTCCACGAAATTCTTCTTAATGTCAAAGGAAGTATTTTTATATGAAATAACAGTCTTATCACAGAAGATTCAGTATGATTTTATTTTTACAGAAATGTATTATTTTTGTTAACATTATGTTAGGTATATATGTTGTCATGGTTTGAGAGAAAAGCTGCCGCTGCCTTGTTTGCCACACCACCTACATCAACAGCCGAGGAAGCTTTAACTCATTTTCTAGAGGTATTTTAATATGTTTATTTAAAATATAGAGAGACTTATATTATGTTGTAGCATTAATTGATGTGTATTACATATAACAAAGTGTCCTGTTGTCATAGCTACATATAACAAAGTTTCCTGTTATCATAGCTACATATAACAAAATGTCCTGTTGTCATAGCTACATATAACAAAGTGTCCTGTTGTCATAGCTACATATAACAAAGTTTCCTGTTGTCATAGCTGCATATAACAAAGTTTCCTGTTGGCATAGCTACATATAACAAAGTGTCCTGTTGTCATAGCTACATATAACAAAGTTTCCTGTTATCATAGCTACATATAACAAAGTGTCCTGTTGTCATAGCTACATATAACAAAGTTTCCTGTTGTCATAGCTGCATATAACAAAGTTTCCTGTTGGCATAGCTACATATAACAAAGTGTCCTGTTGTCATAGCTACATATAACAAAGTTTCCTGTTGTCATAGCTACATATAACAAAGTGTCCTGTTGTTATAGTTACATATAACAAAGTTTCCTGTTGTCATAGCTACATATTTGAGACAGTTCCCAGGGCTCAACTCGCAGAGCTGCTCAGCACATTCCTAGTTTAAGGATAGGGGTATCCTCTCGATGGGAGCTGTTGGGTTATAATACAGAAAACCTGACCGTGGACCATAGTGGGTTATGTGTTTTGGAGAGTGCCATGTTCCCTGCATGTAAAAAACCTCTTTTGTAGATTTAGACATAGAGAAGGCCCATTGTAGCTGCTACAGAAGGTAACATTTTTCATCCCTATCCATCACTCCATTCTTACCCAGTGGCAGTCAAAACTAGTTGTTCTGTCTGTCCTCATTCATTTTTCTGTCTTTTTAGTTCACCTGGACCAAAGGTCCATGTGAACTATTGCCATCACTTGGCGTCCGTCGTCTGTCGTCTGTCGTCTGTCGTCTGTCGTCTGTAAACTTTTCACATTTCAAGCTTCTTCTCCGAAACCACTTGGCCGATTGGAACCGAACTTAGCAGGAATGTTCCTTGGATGGTCCTCTACAAAGTTACTGTTTTTCGTTCCAGTCGGATATTCAATATGGCTGCCAGGGCCAATAATATGCTCTGATTGGCTGAAATTTCAAAGATCTTCTTCTCCGAAACTAATGAACTGACTGAACCCAAACTGTAAAGGAATGATCATTGGAATGTCCTTTACCAAGTTACTGTTTTTTATGCCGATCGGAAATCCAAGATGGCCACCATCGCAGGACATAGATTAACATTGGACCCTATGGGAAAATGTTCAAATGCCTTCTTCTCAGAAACTACAAATATGATTAAAGCCAAACTGTACATGAATGTTCATTGGATGGTCCTCTACAATCTTAAGGTTTTTTGTTCCGATATGAAATTCAAAATGGCGGCTATGGCAGGACTTAGTTTAACATTGGACCCTATGGGAAAAATGTTTCAAAATGCTTCTTCTCTGAAACCACTTGGACAGTTGAAACCAAACTGCCCAGGAATGATCATTGGAAGGTCCTCTACAAATTTTCTGTTTTTTATGCCGGTCGGAAATCCAAGATGGCCGCCACCGCAGGACATAGATTAACATTGGACCCTATGGGAAAATGTTCAAATGCCTTCTTCTCAGAAACTACAAATATGATTAAAGCCAAACTGTACAAGAATGTTCATTGGATGGTCCTCTACAAACTTTACGTTTTTTGTTCCGATATGAAATTCAAAATGGCGGCTACGGCAGGACTTAGTTTAACATTGGACCCTATGGGAAAAATGTTTCAAAATGCTTCTTCTCTGAAACCACATGGACAGTTGAAACCAAACTGCCCAGGAATGATCATTGGAAGGTCCTCTACAAAGTTTCTGTTTTTTATGCCGGTTGGAAATCCAAGATGGCCACCACCGCAGGACATAGATTAACATTGGACCCTATGGGAAAATGTTCAAATGCCTTCTTCTCAGAAACTACAAATATGATTAAAGCCAAACTGTACATGAATGTTCATTGGATGGTCCTCTACAAACTTTGCGTTTTTTGTTCCGATATAAAATTCAAAATGGCGGCTACGACAGGACTTAATTTAACATTGGACCCTATGGGAAAAATGTTTCAAAACGCTTCTTCTCTGAAACCACTTGGATAATTGAAACCAAACTGCCCAGGAATGATCATTGGAAGGTCCTCTACAAGGTGTGTGTTTTTTATGCCGATCGGAAATCCAAGATGGCCACCACCGCAGGACATAGATTAACATTGGACCCTATGGGAAAATGTTCAAATGCCTTCTTCTCAGAAACTACAAATATGATTAAAGCCAAACTGTACATGAATGTTCATTGGATGGTCCTCTACAAACTTTACGTTTTTTGTTCCGATATGAAATTCAAAATGGCGGCTACGGCAGGACTTAGTTTAACATTGGACCCTATGGGGGAAATGTTTGAAAACGCTTCTTCTCTGAAACCACTAGAACAGTTGAAACCAAACTGCCCAGGAATGATCATTGGAAGGTCCTCTACAAATTTTATGTTTTTTATGCCGATCGGAAATCCAAGATGGCCGCCACCACAATACATAGATTAACATTGGACCCTATGGGAAAATTTTCAAATGCCTTCTTCTCAGAAACTACAAATATTATTAAAGCCAAACTGTACATGAATGTTCATTGGATGGTCCTCTACAAACGTTAGGTTTTTTGTTCCGATATGAAATTCAAAATGGCGGCTACGGCAGGACTTAGTTTAACATTGGACCCTATGGGAAAAATGTTTCAAAACGCTTCTTCTCTGAAACCACTTGGACAGTTGAAACCAAACTGCCCAGGAATGATCATTGGAAGGTCCTGTTTTTTATGCCGATCGGAAATCCAAGATGGCTGCCACCACAGGTCATAGTATTAACACAGAACCATATGGGGAAAATACAGAAATATATTCTTCTCTGAAGCTATTGCACTGATTGAACCTAAACTGTGCATCAATCATTGGAAGGTCCTTTACAAACTTTGTGTTTTTTATGTTGATCGTAATTCCAAGATGACGCAGGACATAGTTTTTACATAGGACCAATTGGTTTTTTTTATTACCAGGTGAACGATACAGGCTCTTGAGAGCCTCTGGTTTTATATTGTTGAATTATGGATAGAGTTTTTTTCTGTTTAACACCCCTTTTAACAATATTTCATTTATTTTGTTTTATTGGTGGAGGTCAAACTACAGACATTCCTCATCCAACTAGAAAATCTTTATATAAAGTTGTATCAAGTACATCTCACCATGGGTGGTAATAGAACTTATAGCCTTTAAAATGGATACATGTGTCATGTGAGCCTGGAATATCTACAATAAACACTGATATTTTGTGGCATCCTGTAGGTATAAATCAAAGCCTACTTTAACATATCAATATTGTTATTTATAAAACGTTTTGATAGCAATCTATGACAAAGTTTGTTGTTTTCTACAACAATACTGGCTTCTTCCACAATATAAACTGAAAATACAAAACAACTATTGTTATTTATCAGGTGAAATAAGCTACACAATGGAAAGAGAAACTGTCTTGCAAAAAATATTTACAAAATATTATGCAATCAGCATTTTGTATTTTTATTGTGGGGGGGAGGATTGTTAGAAATTAGATTAATAATCAAATATACTTGATTTACTTAAGGCTGAGAGACTTAAACCAGGAGTATGGAAAGAAAATATGTTGTATATTGGAAAGGTAAGTTTATTAAAAAAAATTTCAAATACACTAGTGACACTAGCTGCAATAATGTAGCGCCTGTGACAAACTTGTGTCTCGGCAGAGCTACAACGCAGTCCCATTCGTCACAATTGACCCAAAAAAAAAGTTGCAGTTGAAACATAAAAACTCACTATTTACGCTTCAAACATTTCATTATAACTATTACTGATGATCCCAGTCCTTGTTAAATCGGTTTGGCTGAGAAATATATGCTTTTCAAAGGTAGCAACAACCTTGTTCAAATTTATCGATCGTTTTCCATAACCGGAAACTACTGAAGGCGGAGCTTTTCTAAATATGGTATTTCTTACTACACGCATTCACGCCTAAATCGCCAAATATGGTATCGACATCCAAATAGTGAGGCCGGAAATGACGAAATTCAAAATGTTCAGAGAGTGAAAGTAAACATGGATTTTTATTTTGTGGGAATTACATTCTAAAATACTGGTAGGTGATAAAAACTTGTTATAATAATGGACAAAAGGAAAGGTTATGTCTTATTATTGATAAATGCAGGCGTCAGAAGCTCTGTAAGCGAGCGCAAAAAATCTTGGCGGCTGCTCCATTACGTGTAATGGCATCCTGTTATAACCCTTGCGAGTAAGCGAGCATTTAGGGTTTTATTATTAGAACTATAGTGACACTAGTCTGTACAGGAGTTCTGAAGGTTTTTAAAATCTCAATATTTACAGATGCAAAGGTATATACCAAATTTATTCCCTGTCTTAATATAAATCTGAGGATTTAGTGAATCATTGATACAATGTTTAATGTAAAATTAATGAATGATCACAAAAAGTTTATTTTAAATTTGAAAACAAAACTGGACACCCCTTGCAAAGTATAGGGGGACTACCTTTGGTAGGATCCTACAGCTGTCCAAATGTAAGAAGCTTTATTTTAATAACAAGAGAGATCAGGTCAAGTTGTAGTCCTCAATAAGAATAGTTATATTATGTTTCTTGTAGATCAGGTCAAGTTGTATTTCTACTCTATAAGAATAGTTATATTATGTTTCTTGTAGATCAGGTCAAGTTGTAGTCCTCAATAAGAATAGTTATATTATGTTTCTGGTCTTTTCACATCTTTATTTTTATATTTTAGTGTTACATAGAACAAAGTAAGACTGACAAAGCAGCTGAATGGTTAGAGAAGGCTAGTCTTATAGCTGTAGTTAGTGAAGATGTAAGTCATAATGTTAATATATATTACTTAGCCATGTGATTAAAGAAACTCAGGGAGAATTAGCTAAGCAACTAATCTAGAAAAAACTTAAAATGTTGCATTTTTTTGTGTAGCATTAGGACATTTATATCCATTTTTAACTATTATATCTAAATTAATTTCAGTTACCCTGTATTCTTTTTACGTGTAGCATACAACGAGAATTTATTCTGTAAATTTTTTTATTTTTTTTTTTACTAGATTCTGTGTTTTTTATTTCTTAACCAAAAAGTACTAAATAATAACACTTTTGAATTTTGTTCAATGGTCAGGTCTAATGAAAAAAATTTAAACTTTTGAGTTTTTCCCAACTAGAAAGACTAGGTTATTTGACAAAAACGATATTTAAAATTTCTCATATAATTTCAAAATTGTATAAAGAAAATAATAAGATTGCCAGAGAGATAATAATTAAATTTTAGAAATATTTCTATCAATCACATGTATCATCCAAGAAAGAAGATAAGCATTCCAAAAACAACTGGGGAAAACACTTGTTTGAAAAATCAATATCAATAAAATGTTTGTTTTAATATGGTTCAGCAACCAGGCCTTCATCAAGCCTGTTACATGTTGCTATATCAGAGATTTTATTTTAATTTTGTCCCTAAGGTTGGTTGGTTGGTTTATGGCATTTAACGTCACTTTAAATAAACAATATTTCATATATATTGTGGCAGTCAATTTTATTGGTGGAGGAAACCAGAGTACCTGGAGAAAACCACAGACCTGTCGCAAGTCACTGACAAACTTTATCACATAATGTTGTATCGTTATCCCTAAGGAGAGAATAGTTTAATAGAATAAAACGCTAGACCTTGTGTTATAATTGTTTGCTTCTTTCCGACTCTAAATAAAGCTTATTTTATTGTATTGTACAAAATGTTTGACGAGCATTCCAAAAACAACTGAAATTAAATTAGCTTGAAAAATCAATATCATTAAAATGTTTGAATGAATGTAATACACATACTGTTTTAAGTGTTAATGTTTTACATGTAAAAGAAAAGTTAACCTTTTTTTTAGGACAAGACAGCAGAAAGTGAGATAGAGACATTGTTGAAAAGATTTGGAAGAAAATAAATAGTTTGTTTTTAATGTTGTTCTGATCTCAGGTTAATTAAATCATGGATTTTTAGATTTTGTTGTGGTTTTATTGTATGATTATTTATAAAACATCAAAGTCATTAATTTTCATAAAATTGAGTTTATGATGCATGATTTCATACATATTTGTGCCATAATCTGGTAAATAATAATAAACTGAAAAAAATACAATAGACATTTTTTTTAATGAATTTAATATTGAGATTAATTTTATATTGAACTATAATCAAAATAAAGGAATTTAAAAAAAAAATGATTTAGAAAAAAAGCTTTAAAAAATATTCCAAAGTGCAATTTTACTTAAAAAGGGTTTGAAAATGTCTCTAAAAATCTAAGGCTGTTATTAGAAAATCCATATATTAGTAATATTTTCATGATTTTTATTTTTCAACATGCATAATAATGTTTATACTGTTGAATCTTGTTTAAAAATCTAATAGATCTAAACGATTTTCTTGTAATTAGCAAAGTTTTAGAACTTTCTAGGGTATGTCTTGGGCAGAATCTGTAGATGTCGTAGGAAGAATAGATATACAACATTTTACTTCAAGTTATCAATTGAAATGACATGTCCCAGTATGTGGTAACTCTGAATATATCATACTTTTGAGTTTAGTTTAAGAGTAAAGTGTCAAATTAGTTCATATTATAAAAATTTGGGATATTATTTTTGTTTGTTAGGAGTAACTTAATTAAATTGATGTTAATATACTGTTCAGGTAAATTGTTAAGGATTTAACTCATTGTAAAGTGGAATTTAATGGTGATAATTTTGATATTAAAGTGGAAGATGATGAGGAGTAAGAGCTTTCATCATTTCCAGTGGCTTTGGTGGTCAAGGAGTTAAGGTCGTTGACTTCAGATCACAAGCCTATATATAACATCACTGACCTTAGGTCTCACCCCGTTACCCACTTCAAGTGTCAAGGTTTACAGACACCCACCTAAGGTCAAGGTTTATAGACACCTACCTAAGGTCAAGGTTTATAGACACCTACCCAAAGTCAAGGTTTATAGACACCTACCTAAGGTCAAGGTTTATAGACACCTCCCCAGGTCAAGGTTTATAGATCCTTACCTAAGGTCAAGGTTTATAGACACCTACCCAAGGTCAAGGTTTATAGACACCTACCCAAGGTCAAGGTTTATAGACACCTACCTAAGGTCAAGGTTTATAGACACCTACCCAAGGTCAAGGTTTACAGACACCTACCTAAGGTCAGGGGTTTCATCAGTCAGTTTGTTATAACCGTCCTGGCTTCCCTCCCTTAATATGTCTGGTAGTCACAATATTGCTGAAGGTGAGAATATAAAGCCAATCTAATCATACCCATTTGATTGCAGTGACCAGTTTTATTGAATCAGCATGTGTTTGTTGTGTAATACTCATAGAAATGTTATACCCCTGTGGGAATCCCAGGGTATATAAATAGTTTTCTAATACTACATTGTGATAGGCGGGGTTGTATGAAGTTCAAATTGGGTATTAGTATGGTGACTTGGTGGGTGGGTAAAAGGGTACCTACTTTGTGCAATCAATTCCTCTTAGAATTTACACCAAATGATTTAAAACTTATACACAGTTGTTAGAGACATATTAAAGTTGTGCATGTGAGATGATTTAAAACTTATACACAGTTGTTAGAGACATATTAAAGTTGTGTATGTGAGATGATTTAAAACTTATACACAGTTGTTAGAGACATATTAAAGTTGTGCATGTGACTTTTTAATTATCATAACTATTTGTTTATTGTGTAATCAACTCTTATTTTTATTAAATTTTGTTTATTTCAAAATGCTAAAAAATAAATAATGAGTTACTATTGTGATTACAAGTTGTATATTATGATTATTTTGTGATGTCAATACAAAATTGTTGTTACGTCATCATTTATTTAACCAAAAAATGTAATTTTCAAAATACTTGATGATGAATAAATAATTACTGTTATAAATATAGTATTGATTGAAATGATTAGCATAATACAAGTTGTTTTCTACTGAGTTTATTTGTTAACTCTATTTTGTTATTTAAAAGAAATTACTCAATGAGTGAGAAATATTTGATTTGTTGTAGAACTTTATCATATAATAGTTTATTAGAATTTAAGTCAAATTGAAAGTAATATTTGTTTGTGTATTAAAGTAAACAAATAATGTGACAATCTACTACCATTCTGTATTTTGTGACAATCTACTACTAGTCTGTATTTTGATATTGTCAATATATTTTATAATTTGTTGTTGATATTTATTGAGAAATGTGTTACTGGAATGACAAAATATGTTGAATGTCAGGAGGCATGATAACTGGCAATTAATGGGACCAATACATTATTTGCTCATAATTTTCACATTTCATATCAAAATTATATTTAATACTTGTTACTTAAGTTGCAAGTTCAATTCCAACCCATGGCAAGTTTTACTGGAAAAAAAACTTAATGTGATAAAGATTGCCAGTGACATGTGATGGGTCGGTTGCTTTCTCCTGGAATGGGATAAAGATTGCCAGTGACATGTGATGGGACGGTTGCTTTCTCCTGGTACTCCAGAATTATGACCCCATAAAATTGACATCCGTAATAGAACTGAAATACAATTGTCCTACTCTTGTAAAACCAAGTCACCAAAGGCCATCCCTCTTATCAGAATAAATTTCAGATACACAGATAATAAAATACTACTAAATCTCCCCCTCAAGATAGACCACCTCTCTTATAAAGAACAAGGTAACAAAGGCCATCCCTCTTATAAAGAACAAGGTAACAAAGGCCAGCCCTCTTATCAGAATAGATTTCAGATACACAGATCATAAAATACTACTAAATCTCCCCCTCAAGATAGACCACCTCTCTTATAAAGAACAAGGTAGCAAAGGCCAGCCCTCTTATCAGAATAGATTTCAGATACACTGAGATCATAAAATACTACTAAATCGCCCCCTCAAGATAGACCACCCCTCTTATAAAGAACAAGGTAACAAAGGCCATCCCTCTTATCAGAATAGATTTCAGATACACTGAGATCATAAAATACTACTAAATCGCCCCCTCAAGATAGACCACCCCTCTTATAAAGAACAAGGTAGCAAAGGCCAGCCCTCTTATCAGAATAAATTTCAGATACACAGATAATAAAATACTACTAAATCTCCCCCTCAAGATAGACCACCCCTCTTATAAAGAACAAGGTAACAAAGGCCATCCCTCTTATCAGAATAGATTTCAGATACACAGATCATAAAATACTACTAAATCTCCCCCTCAAGATAGACCACCTCTCTTATAAAGAACAAGGTAGCAAAGGCCAGCCCTCTTATCAGAATAGATTTCAGATACACTGAGATCATAAAATACTACTAAATCGCCCCCTCAAGATAGACCACCCCTCTTATAAAGAACAAGGTAGCAAAGGCCAGCCCTCTTATCAGAATAAATTTCAGATACACAGATAATAAAATACTACTAAATCTCCCCCTCAAGATAGACCACCCCTCTTATAAAGAACAAGGTAACAAAGGCCATCCCTCTTATCAGAATAGATTTCAGATACACAGATCATAAAATACTACTAAATCGCCCCCTCAAGATAGAACACCCCTCTTATAAAGAGCAAGGTAGCAAAGGCCAGCCCTCTTATCAGAATAGATTTCAGATACACTGAGATCATAAAATACTACTAAATCGCCCCCTCAAGAGAGACCACCCCTCTTATAAAGGACAAGGTAACAAAAGCCAGCCCTCTTATCAGAATAGATTTCAGATACACTGAGATCATAAAATACTACTAAATCGCCCCCTCAAGATAGAACACCCCTCTTATAAAGAGCAAGGTAGCAAAGGCCAGCCCTCTTATCAGAATAGATTTCAGATACACTGAGATTATAAAATACTACTAAATCGCCCCCTCAAGATAGACCACCCCTCTTATAAAGAACAAGGTAAATAAGGCCAGCCCTCTTATCAGAATAGATTTCAGATACACTGAGATCATAAAATACTACTAAATCGCCCCCTCAAGATAGACCACCCCTCTTATAAAGAATAAGGTAACAAAGGCCAGCCCTCTTATCTGAATAGATTTCAGATACACAATCTGAATAGATTTCAGATACACAGATAATAAAATACTACTAAATCGCCCCCTCAAGAGAGACCACCTCTCTTATAAAGAATAAGGTAACAAAGGCCAGCCCTCTTATCAGAATAGATTTCAGATACACTGAGATCATAAAATACTACTAAATCGCCCCCTCAAGATAGACCACTCTTATAAAGAACAAGGTAACAAAGGCCAGCCCTCTTATAAAGAACAAGGTAACAAAGGCCAGCCCTCTTATCAGAATAGATTTCAGATACACTGAGATCATAAAATACTACTAAATCGCCCCCTCAAGATAGACCACTCTTATAAAGAACAAGGTAACAAAGGCCAGCCCTCTTATCAGAATAGATTTCAGATACACTGAGATCATAAAATACTACTAAATCGCCCCCTCAAGATAGACCACTCTTATAAAGAACAAGGTAACAAAGGCCAGCCCTCTTATCTGAATAGATTTCAGATACACAATCTGAATAGATTTCAGATACACAGATAATAAAATACTACTAAATCGCCCCCTCAAGATAGAACACCCCTCTTATAAAGAATAAGGTAACAAAGGCCAGCCCTCTTATCAGAATAGATTTCAGATACACTGAGATCATAAAATACTACTAAATCGCCCCCTCAAGATAGAACACCCCTCTTATAAAGAATAAGGTAACAAAGGCCAGCCCTCTTAGAATAGATTTCAGATACACAATCTGAATAGATTTCAGATACACAGATAATAAAATACTACTAAATCGCCCCCTCAAGAGAGACCACCTCTCTTATAAAGAATAAGGTAACAAAGGCCAGCCCTCTTATCAGAATAGATTTCAGATACACTGAGATCATAAAATACTACTAAATCGCCCCCTCAAGATAGACCACTCTTATAAAGAACAAGGTAACAAAGGCCAGCCCTCTTATAAAGAACAAGGTAACAAAGGCCAGCCCTCTTATCAGAATAGATTTCAGATACACTGAGATCATAAAATACTACTAAATCGCCCCCTCAAGATAGACCACTCTTATAAAGAACAAGGTAACAAAGGCCAGCCCTCTTATCAGAATAGATTTCAGATACACTGAGATCATAAAATACTACTAAATCGCCCCCTCAAGATAGACCACTCTTATAAAGAACAAGGTAACAAAGGCCAGCCCTCTTATCTGAATAGATTTCAGATACACAATCTGAATAGATTTCAGATACACAGATAATAAAATACTACTAAATCTCCCCCTCAAGATAGAACACCCCTCTTATAAAGAGCAAGGTAGCAAAGGCCAGCCCTCTTATCAGAATAGATTTCAGATACACTGAGATCATAAAATACTACTAAATCGCCCCCTCAAGATAGACCACTCTTATAAAGAACAAGGTAACAAAGGCCAGCCCTCTTATAAAGAACAAGGTAACAAAGGCCAGCCCTCTTATCAGAATAGATTTCAGATACACTGAGATCATAAAATACTACTAAATCGCCCCCTCAAGATAGACCACTCTTATAAAGAACAAGGTAACAAAGGCCAGCCCTCTTATAAAGAACAAGGTAACAAAGGCCAGCCCTCTTATCAGAATAGATTTCAGATACACTGAGATCATAAAATACTACTAAATCGCCCCCTCAAGATAGACCACTCTTATAAAGAACAAGGTAACAAAGGCCAGCCCTCTTATCAGAATAGATTTCAGATACACTGAGATCATAAAATACTACTAAATCGCCCCCTCAAGATAGACCACTCTTATAAAGAACAAGGTAACAAAGGCCAGCCCTCTTATCTGAATAGATTTCAGATACACAATCTGAATAGATTTCAGATACACAGATAATAAAATACTACTAAATCGCCCCCTCAAGATAGACCACCTCTCTTATAAAGAATAAGGTAACAAAGGCCAGCCCTCTTATCAGAATAGATTTCAGATACACTGAGATCATAAAATACTACTAAATCTCCCCCTCAAGAGAGACCATCCCTCTTATAAAGAATAAGGTAACAAAGGCCAGCCCTCTTATCAGAATAGATTTCAGATACACTGAGATCATAAAATACTACTAAATCGCCCCCTCAAGATAGACCACTCTTATAAAGAACAAGGTAACAAAGGCCAGCCCTCTTATAAAGAACAAGGTAACAAAAGCCAGCCCTCTTATCTGAATAGATTTCAGATACACAGATAATAAAATACTACTAAATCTCCCCCTCAAGATAGAACACCCCTCTTATAAAGAATAAGGTAGCAAAGGCCAGCCCTCTTATCAGAATAGATTTCAGATACACTGAGATCATAAAATACTACTAAATCGCCCCCTCAAGATAGACCACCCCTCTTATAAAGAACAAGGTAACAAAGGCCAGCCCTCTTATCAGAATAGATTTCAGATACACTGAGATCATAAAATACTACTAAATCGCCCCCTCAAGATAGACCATCCCTCTTATAAAGAACAAGGTAACAAAGGCCATCCCTCTTATCAGAATAGATTTCAGATACACAGATCATAAAATACTACTAAATCGCCCCCTCAAGATAGACCACCCCTCTTATAAAGAACAAGGTAACAAAGGCCAGCCCTCTTATCAGAATAGATTTCAGATACACAGATCATAAAATACTACTAAATCGCCCCCTCAAGATAGACCACCCCTCTTATAAAGAACAAGGTAACAAAGGCCAGCCCTCTTAGAATAGATTTCAGATACACTGAGATCATAAAATACTACTAAATCTCCCCCTCAAGAGAGACCACCCCTCTTATAAAGAACAAGGTAACAAAAGCCAGCCCTCTTATAAAGAACAAGGTAACAAAGGCCATCCCTCTTATAAAGAACAAGGTAACAAAGGCCATCCCTCTTATCAGAATAGATTTCAGATACACAGATCATAAAATACTACTAAATCTCCCCCTCAAGATAGACCACCCCTCTTATAAAGAACAAGGTAGCAAAGGCCAGCCCTCTTATCAGAATAGATTTCAGATACACTGAGATCATAAAATACTACTAAATCTCCCCCTCAAGAGAGACCATCCCTCTTATAAAGAACAAGGTAACAAAGGCCATCCCTCTTATCAGAATAGATTTCAGATACACTGAGATCATAAAATACTACTAAATCTCCCCCTCAGGAGAGACCACCCCTCTTATAAAGAATAAGGTAACAAAAGCCACCCCTCTTATAAAGAACAAGGTAACAAAGGCCAGCCCTCTTATCAGAATAGATTTCAGATACAACTGAGATCATAAAATACTACTAAATCGCCCCCTCAAGATAGACCACCCCTCTTATAAAGAACAAGGTAACAAAGGCCAGCCCTCTTATAAAGAACAAGGTAACAAAGGCCAGCCCTCTTATAAAGAACAAGGTAACAAAGGCCAGCCCTCTTATAAAGAACAAGGTAACAAAGGCCAGCCCTCTTATAAAGAACAAGGTAACAAAGGCCATCCCTCTTATCAGACTAGATTTCAGATGATATACAGAGAAAGTAAAGTACATTTGGTTTGTGCTATTAAGTTGTCACCCTCAAGGGAAGCCACCCCTCTTAAAATACCACTTTTTCATTGCAGTAGGTGTGGCCTTAAATGAAGGAGACTACTGTATTGTTGAAAGTGGTGTTAAACACCAATAAATCATATCCAATTTAAGCTGCCAGTATAATAGATATACAACTATTGTTGTGATTACTGAAAGAATGCATAATATTTGTTTGTCCGACAAAATTTAAAAAAAAAAACAGAAATTGCCTTCATTGATTAAAACTTAGATTGTATTATAGGTCTCCATGGAAGCCAAAGGTTAACAATAGTGCATTGAAATACCTATGGTCTAATAAATAAATTCAGTGCCACTGAAGCCTGAATACAAATTTTATAATTTGTTTTAAACGGTTTAACTTCATTCTATGTCGTGGTGACTTTAATGAGAAATGTATAACTGTTTCAGGTAGATTATATAGATCTGTAATTACTGTTGGTTGTATTGACGATCTCAGGTTGTATTAGTCTTTATAGTACAAACATTTTATTTATTCTAAAGGAACAAAGTATTTTCATTGCATTGTCTGTTTATATTCTATTTTAATTACCTCTCTAAAAAGCCTTGGTCCTTTTTAACAGGTTGATTTACTTATTGTGAAATGTAGTTTAGCTTTCCATCTCACCCCTGGTTTCAATTGTTAAACTAATGTAGCTGTAGTTTTGTTGAAGAAATATATAGGCTCAAAATAGTTAATGAATACATGGAATACACCTTACTGTCTCTACAATATTCTATCATTAAACTATAATGGCAGTCTTTTTGTTTTTATCTTGTAGCTCAAATTTAGTTTCATATTACTTGATGATGTATAAATAACAAAACCTGGATGACTGAGCAGTTATGATTGTTGACTTTTCTTTACAACCACAACTTAACACTGATATGGGTTCAAGTTCCATAAAGGTCAAGAGGTTTCATATTTCCAGACACAACCAACTGGAGTTTTACTGCCAGTTCATTTTAAATGCCTTGACCCCTGGTATTTCTGATAGTTACGATATAGCTAAAATATTGCTAAAAGAGTAGCTTAGTAGTGACTTATAACCCTAACCATGTAACAATTTACATACAACAGAAAGCCGCCCGATTTATTGAAAAAAATGACTTGATGACTTATTGATTTGGTCAAAACACATGATATTGACTAAAACAATACCATTCAAGAGACCTGGATATCTGAGTTGTTAAGATCATTGACTTCTAACCTCAAGCCTAATACCAATGAGGTTGATTCCCTCGGTGATACCCACCTGACCTGTTACTGATTCCAGACACCTACCAAGGACCAAAGGTTTGACGGTTCGGCTTGTAATTGCTGTCCAGAGTTGTTCTCCCTTAATAAATCTGGTAGTCAAAATATAGCTGATGCCACGATATAGATGACATACTGCTAAAGTAGGTGTTAAATACCAATCAATCAAGATATAGCTGAAAAAACATTTGAGTTATTTGTAGTTGATACTAGTTTTTGATCAATGGATGTCAGGGAATTGTATCCCACTTTCGGGTATATTGACGATGTTCTGACAATTAATAATCCAAAATATACAAACTGGATTCCATTAATATACCCCAAAACAACTTGAGATAAAGGAAACAACAGAAACAGCTTCATTTCTTGATGTTTACCTCAAATTTGACACCAATGGTCAACTTTCTACCAGACTTTATGACAAAAGAAATGACTTCATAATTTTGTCATTATAAATTTTCTGCACCTTGATATAGTAATATACCAACCGCTCCTTCGTATGGAGTTTGTATTCAGAATTTTACTTAACGGTCCTCTAAGTACTAATCTATTAAGTCAAGGATTTATAAAGAATCGTCTCGTCTGTTTGTTCGTAAATTTTTTTGGAACAAAACCGGGTCACCATGCTGTAACATCATTCACGAACCCGGGTCCTGCCATTTTGACATGACCCATTTCTTTCACCCCGTGCTTACTTATATCAATAATTAAAAGCACAAAGTGACGATTCTTGTCATCTTTATTCATCCATCGTTCCATTCAATGCGAGCAATTCAAAGAGAAACTGAGCGAAATTCGGGGTTGGGGTCAAGCTGATCGTCATTTTGCGGCACATTATCGCTTATTTCTCAATTAATATACGATGACATAGCCAAAATATTTCATCTGACAGCAGGAAATGGTTAATAAACAGAATTCTTACCTTCTGGTGTGAAACCTATAATTAATTTCTTTAAGGAAAGTCTTGCAGTGAAATGCCAGGCTATGGAAAATACCTACTCTAAAAATAGCTCTGTCATCCCCCAGAAATTCCCTATTTATAGGTCATGCATCAAATCCTCCATATCCATATTAAAATACAATTAAATCAATCAAATTTGGGCTCAAAATAATCCTTATACATTTAACTTCAATTATCAATTTAATTATTCCATTCCATTCAGTATTTGTCACAATACAACAAAGTGAAAGGAACTTTTTTTTTAAAAGGGACTACTTTTGTATGTTCTTAGCTCTGATTGGTTGAATTACTGGTTTGACACCGTCTTCTTGCCTTCTTACAGTCCGGTTCCGTTCCGGAATTAGATATGCACGAGTCCAAACATTTTTTTGCCGGGTCAGTTTGTACACAGTGAGTATTGGCTGTTCTAATTACTCATATCCTGGTTATTAGTGTGGTTCATGTTGCTCAATCTTTGTTTTCTGAGTAGTGTTGTATAGGTCATTGTATCTTTTGACCTTTGTATTGTCTCATCATCCATTTACAGCCTCTGATTATCTCTTTGGTATCTTCAAACTTTTCAATTTTACCGGTTTAGCCGGTTATATGTTCAATACGTCATTATCATATAGCTACATTATAATGTAGACAATTTAGCTGAATAAAAAGTGATTAAGGATGTCACTCTCTGGTATAAATAAGACAAGGGAATTTTAATTGAATAAAGTTGATTACAAAAACTGAGTAGAAAATAAAACTTAAAGGGGCATTATCTGCCAAAATCGTAAATTTTTGTTACCCATAAAAACTATCAGATATGATTGATGCCTTAATAAAACGTGTTTCTGTAACTTATAAATGTTATGAAATGTACGCGCATCGGGGGAAAAAGGTGCAACTGCTCGTGTTTTGAGATCGATCAAGAAATGGACGCCATCTTATTAATTATCGGCATTGTTTTACGGGGTTTGCGGAATCGTCATTAAATCAGTATAACAATGCACTTATTTCTTATTTTCTGTGAATCTGCTTTTAATGTGCGTTAATTACGGACAAAGAACCATGCAAGTTTGCAGTTAATAAGCGACAACATACAAATTATTCGTTTTTACCTATCACTAGTAAGGTCAGTTGCATACGGAGAAAGCGAGGTCAAATTATTTGCTTGCAAGGAAATAATAAATCGATGGTAATTTTCGTTCTCAAAAGGCGAAAAGTGGTACGATAACCCGTTTAATGTGAAATATTTACCTTTATTTCATCATTTTAAAGCTATTTACCAATTTCCAAAACATATAATTTCATTGGTCAAAATCGTAGCTAATGCCTCTTTAAAATAGATTTAAAAAAAATATATATATAATATGTAATTATATATCATTTAAAAAATATCTCACTCCACAGGAAGTTACAAAATAGCCTAATCAGAGGTTCGGATTAACTTGTATTAATATGTGTGAAGGATCCTTTGAAATAAGTGTTAAGATGGATTCTTAGATCAGATAGCCAGCGGTAATGCAAGTTTTTGCTTTCATTTCTGATCAGATTCGAAGGCAATGGCATGTGTCCATTTAGTAGTTAGATAAACACAAATGTGTACTATAATATAATTTTATTATGAATTCAGCAAGAATATACAGAGATTGATGGAAAAGAGGAACATTGACGGGAAATCATCCAACAATATCAGGTTCTACTGTTGTATTGGCATCTCTGTAAATAAACGGGTAGAATCAGTCCACTTTCAATAAGATATAAAACACATTTCGTCATAATCTTCGACATTCTGAACTTATATTAGTGAGAAAGGATATGTGTATAAATGAACATGAGAGACTATCCAACATTTCACTTAGACCAGAAATCAAGTAAAGGAACAGCACTTTTATTACTGTTCTGTATTTCAGTGACAGTGTAGTCTTTACGTTTCCACCCGTATTAAAGGCCTCGGTGGCCGAGTGGTTAAGGTCGATGATTTCTGACCACAAGTCTTAACACCACTGTCGTGGGTTAGAGCTCCGCTGACAACTCAACTGTTAAGGTTTCCAGACACTTGCCCACGTTTAAAGGCGTCGAGTATCTATCTGTCCGAGCTTTCCTCCCCCATAAGCCTTGTAATCACGATACCCGGTATAGATGAACAATTGTTGAAAGTGACGATAAACACAAAATGAACAAACCCTAACCATCCGTATTATAAATTTCTATCGGCAAACATTTCCTTTAAATCAGGAGACGCGTTACTGCATGTATAAATCATTGTATTCGCACTCGATTCGGTCAATATTTAATATAGATCTAAGATCTCAACATAATATAGCATGGTGTGTATATTGTGGTTATGTTAATGAGATTTTGGGGCCGTCGCAGTCGTGATCGTATGGTAGTTGGATTTACAACTACCTGTGCAATTAGTGCCTATTACCACAAGTTGCGAGTTCAAAGCCCGTTCATGACGAGGTGTACTCGATACAACTTCATGTGATACGGTATTGACTTGCGGCAAGTCGGTGGTTTTCTCCTTATACTCCGGTTTCCTTTCATTTCAAATATTTATTGATAAATCAATAGGATTGGATAACAGGCTATGCCTATACAAATCCTCTCCAACAACAAGATGGAACAATTAGAACACAATTTACATAAGACATAGTCATAGAGCAATCTACCCATCATGTATACATGCAATTCATCTTAATTACCAAGCATAAACACATGTATATTAATAGCAGAATCATACAAACAAAACAAAAAAGATTTGTCCCTTTCTTTTCTTTTTTTTGTTTGTTAATAGGTATGATATAATAGTATATTAATAGCAGAATCATACAAAAAAAGTTTTTTTTTCCTTTTTTCCTCCTTGTTAATAGGTATGATATAATTTGGAATAGCCAAATTATGGCTTTATATTTAAGCTATTATTATTTATAAAATTAATGATGATGAATTGGCATAGCATGATGGATAGACTGAACTTACATTTAACACACAATATATACAACATGTAAACTGAAATTATAAAATCAAAATCACTAATTAAGTGAGGTCCACCATATCAATATGAATTAACTCTTTTTCAGTATATATATTTATAATTGAATAAAGGGAATTTGGGAGAGATGGGGGAAGAAGAGACAAATAAGTAAATAAGGGGGGGGGGGGGGAATATCTAAACAAAATAGTGATTGTGATTGAGATAGGCAAGTACAAATTGGGTAGAGGGGGGAAGGGAGACCTGAATAATTGAAAGATTCACAGCTATTAATTAAGCTGAAAAATTTAAAGATTTGGAGCTATATATGGGAAGACTTTTCAATGTTATATAACCAAATACATTTAGAAAAGGAAAATTTATTGAATCATGTGAATCTTCTACTACCAGTAATGAAATGGTGAACAGCATCGAATATCTCAGTATTCTCCTCTACAGTAAGGATTGGTGAGCCTTTCAATAATATATCCAAATTTAAAACATCTTGAAACTTTCTTAGAGAATTAAAAGGTTGTATTCTGTCTTATGAACAATGGACAAACATAAAAATAATGGAAATTATTTTCAATTGCATCCCCACAGGCACACTGGGAGCTGTCGGACAGATGAGACTGAAACAAGTGGTGATTTAAGCTGCTTGCTTCATTTCGAAGTTGGCAATGCCAAATATTTAAGCTGTGAGAACCAATAGAGTAGAAGCTAGGAGATTTATCAACATCTTCATTAAGTTTAATCTTGAATGAAGATAATGACTGAATGTTCCTAGTATCATTATCTAGTTTGTTCCATAAATCCAGAACAGTTGGAAAAAAACTATCCTTATATGACTTGGTGCGGCATTGGGGAGGGGTGAAGAATCTAGGATTTCTAACCATGTAGTTAGGTTCAATATTAATATAAGAAATAATATTATTTGTTATATAGTCGGGTAGCTCTCCTTCTAGAGCTTTGAACATTAGAATAAGTTTTTGCTTCTTACGTCTGTTTTGCAAGGAGTCGCACCCTAATTCGCCATACAACTTAACCCTTGAGGTACCCTTTCGAAGACCTGTAACAATTCTGGCTGCTTCGTATTGCACTGATTCAATAAGATCAGACTTCTCTTGTGCAATTATCCCAAACTACACTTCCGTATTCTAGTATAGGTCTTATAAATTCTTCACTAATAAAACTTGCCGCCATGATATAGCTGAAATATTGTTGAAAGTAGCGTTAAGCACCATATCCCTAACCCTGTTAATAAGATTGCAAATTGAATTGCGTGATCGAAGAATTGTGATTGTCTTGATTATAATTTCGGCTACTTAATGGTTGGGTCCAGTTGTCTTTTGATTGTGCCTGCTAACCGGCAGATACTATTATCCACACATGGACATGTCGCTTCGATTTATGCCGACTCGGACTGAACTACATGTATTATTTGATAAATGTCCTTAATACTGCTTGCCTCGACTTCTTTCTTCACATAGGTTCTTCTCGGGTGTTCGCTTTGGAGATTTATACATTATAATTATAAAATAGCATTACGTACCTTCGTTCACATAGATAATGCTCTACTGTTTGACAATTACCATCTGCCCATTCGTAGTGGTATGCTCTGGGTAGACTTAAGCAATGCTCTTCATGTCCACCATTGTCTGGTTGTCCATGGTGCCAATTTGTAAAGTTAAAAGCTATTTCATGTGGTGCCCATTTCCATTGCCCTTCGTTGTCCCAGTCCGATCCAGCCACCCAAAACCTTGTCGCTGCAAATTTGAACGTTATATTTTATGACAATGTACGTACCGGTATATTGTATACAAACATAAACAAAAACATATTGTATTGACCAATTTGGGGCCCTCGAGAGGCATACAGTTTACATATAAAGAAAGAAGATCCAAGTTTATAGCAAACATACAATATACATTCAGACAAAGATTAGAACATATATTTAGTAATAATATTATATTATGACTTGGTACGACACCGACGCTACATTTAGTTTAAATTCTGCTTACACTGAGACTATACAATACTGTTTATATTTGTAATCTATTATATATGTACTATATTTTGCCATTTTATTGCGATGTCCTAAAGTGTCATATTAGATCCTTCCATAACGTCACCACATTAAGAAATATTTATTATGACTTACATCCATGTGAACGATATACAAACCCATGGTCGTGTATTATAGGATTATTGTAGGAATACTGGTGAATATTGATCCAAGCAAAATATTAGATATTGTACGAGATTGTGGAAATTCTGTGAGGGTCTATATTCATTACTATATCCTTCAATAACGCTTTTTTGATAGTAGACCTTTAGAAATGATGACAATACCATTTTAACATGTCCATGATGTCATAATTTGAAACGATTAGCACCAGTGTAAATATCGAGGAATATTGGTAACTAAAGTTGGTTATATTATATGTGAAATATTATACTAATATCTAATAAAGAATAATATTAAAATATTGTCTTGTGTTCAAATAAAGGAATTTTTGCAGGACGCGTGTAAAAAATAAGACATGTGTTTACTCACTATGTCTCTGAACTGCTAGAATGGTCTTTATGTACTGATTTTCTGCAGCAGTTTCAATGGATGCAAGATAACTCCCATGTATTTCGCACATTTTCTGTATAACACATATTATAAATATCATTTAACGTCATAAACATCTAAAAAAATGTACTTAAACACGATTCTCACTACATAAAATATTAAAAATGCTGTAAACTGCGCAATGTCTGGTGAAACTTACTATGTAATTTGTTTTCCATTTTCTGATAAAAATGTATGTAGCATGACCAGAGGAGTAGGAGTGGACTTGAAAGTAGGAGGCAAGCTCTAGGAGTATACCGGTAAGTGGAGGGCAAGCTTTAGGAGTAGACCGGTAAGTGGAGGGCAAGCTTTATAATATGACTAGAAGTGGGGGCAAGCTTTCAAAAACCGACAAGCAGAAAAAAGGTCATTTGGCGTCAAAGCTACCCTTCTACCTCCTAGTAATACAAACGTAAATATCTAATTTAGTGCGCACGACGCTTTTCTGGAATAACCTTCATCAGGTACGCTCAAAATCTAAAGATTGGAAAGCCAAATAATTTAAAGTTTTGGAAGCAATAAAGACAAAAGATCTAAACAGGATAGCCAAAATCGACTAAGGAGTTTTTTATGTCATGCTTAAAATTCAGTTTTTTCTAAAAAAAAAAATCCAAAAATGTGGGGAGTGGGTGCAAAAATATGTTTTCAAAGTGGGGGTGCTCCCTCACACACGACTCCTACGCCCTTGAATATTTGATATTTGTCAATCGCCATATTTATGAAAGTTAAGTTAAGAACAATACACGGGTTTACAAATCCAAATTCTTCCTTGATGTAATAAATGAAGGACATGAAGACAAGTGTACGTGTTAGGTATTCCCGACCTTACATATCGTATTTACATATTTAATATCAAGTTAATACTGTATATAAATGCAGTAATAGAAAGAAAAACATGTGACTAAAGTTTAAAAGGAGACAAAGACTACCAATAATCAACTTTAACACAAACCTTATAGAGGACTAATATAAAAGGAGACAAAGACTACTAATAATCAACTTTAACACAAACCTTATAGAGGACTAATTTAAAAGGAGACAAAGACTACCAATAATCAACTTTAACACAAACCTTATAGAGGACTAATTTAAAAGGAGACAAAGACTACCAATAATCAACTTTAACACAAACCTTATAGAGGACTAATTTAAAAGGAGACAAAGACTACTAATAATCAACTTTAACACAAACCTTATAGAGGACTAATTTAAAAGGAGACAAAGACTACCAATAATCAACTTTAACACAAACCTTATAGAGGACTAATTTAAAAGGAGACAAAGACTACCAATAATCAACTTTAACACAAACCTTATAGAGGACTAATTTAAAAGGAGACAAAGACTACCAATAATCAACTTTAACACAAACTTATAGAGGACTAATTTGAAAGGAGACAAAGACTACCAATAATCAACTTTAACACAAACCTTATAGAGGACTAATTTAAAAGGAGACAAAGACTACTAATAATCAACTTTAACACAAACCTTATAGAGGACTAATTTAAAAGGAGACAAAGACTACCAATAATCAACTTTAACACAAACCTTATAGAGGACTAATTTAAAAGGAGACAAAGACTACTAATAATCAACTTTAACACAAACCTTATAGAGGACTAATTTAAAAGGAGACAAAGACTACCAATAATCAACTTTAACACAAACCTTATAGAGGACTAATTTAAAAGGAGACAAAGACTACCAATAATCAACTTTAACACAAACCTTATAGAGGACTAATTTAAAAGGAGACAAAGACTACTAATAATCAACTTTAACACAAACCTTATAGAGGACTAATTTAAAAGGAGACAAAGACTACTAATAATCAACTTTAACACAAACCTTATAGAGGACTAATTTAAAAGGAGACAAAGACTACTAATAATCAACTTTAACACAAACCTTATAGAGGACTAATTTAAAAGGAGACAAAGACTACCAATAATCAACTTTAACACAAACCTTATAGAGGACTAATTTAAAAGGAGACAAAGACTACCAATAATCAACTTTAACACAAACCTTATAGAGGACTAATTTAAAAGGAGACAAAGACTACCAATAATCAACTTTAACACAAACCTTATAGAGGACTAATTTGAAAGGAGACAAAGACTACCAATAATCAACTTTAACACAAACATTATAGAGGACTAATTTAAAAGGAGACAAAGACTACCAATAATCAACTTTAACACAAACATTATAGAGGACTAATTTAAAAGGGGACAAAGACTACTAATAAACAACTTTAACACAAACCTTATAGAGGACTAATTTAAAAGGAGACAAAGACTACTAATAATCAACTTTAACACAAACCTTATAGAGGACTAATTTAAAAGGAGACAAAGACTACCAATAATCAACTTTAACACAAACCTTATAGAGGACTAATTTAAAAGGAGACAAAGACTACCAATAATCAACTTTAACACAAACCTTATAGAGGACTAATTTAAAAGGAGACAAAGACTACCAATAATCAACTTTAACACAAACCTTATAGAGGACTAATTTAAAAGGAGACAAAGACTACCAATAATCAACTTTAACACAAACCTTATAGAGGACTAATTTAAAAGGAGACAAAGACTACTAATAATCAACTTTAACACAAACCTTATAGAGGACTAATTTAAAAGGAGACAAAGACTACCAATAATCAACTTTAACACAAACCTTATAGAGGACTAATTTAAAAGGAGACAAAGACTACTAATAATCAACTTTAACACAAACCTTATAGAGGACTAATTTAAAAGGAGACAAAGACTACCAATAATCAACTTTAACACAAACCTTATAGAGGACTAATTTAAAAGGAGACAAAGACTACCAATAATCAACTTTAACACAAACCTTATAGAGGACTAATTTAAAAGGAGACAAAGACTACTAATAATCAACTTTAACACAAACCTTATAGAGGACTAATTTAAAAGGAGACAAAGACTACCAATAATCAACTTTAACACAAACCTTATAGAGGACTAATTTAAAAGGAGACAAAGACTACTAATAATCAACTTTAACACAAACCTTATAGAGGACTAATTTAAAAGGAGACAAAGACTACCAATAATCAACTTTAACACAAACCTTATAGAGGACTAATTTAAAAGGAGACAAAGACTACCAATAATCAACTTTAACACAAACCTTATAGAGGACTAATTTAAAAGGAGACAAAGACTACCAATAATCAACTTTAACACAAACCTTATAGAGGACTAATTTAAAAGGAGACAAAGACTACTAATAATCAACTTTAACACAAACCTTATAGAGGACTAATTTAAAAGGAGACAAAGACTACCAATAATCAACTTTAACACAAACTTATAGAGGACTAATTTGAAAGGAGACAAAGACTACCAATAATCAACTTTAACACAAACCTTATAGAGGACTAATTTAAAAGGAGACAAAGACTACTAATAATCAACTTTAACACAAACCTTATAGAGGACTAATTTAAAAGGAGACAAAGACTACCAATAATCAACTTTAACACAAACCTTATAGAGGACTAATTTAAAAGGAGACAAAGACTACTAATAATCAACTTTAACACAAACCTTATAGAGGACTAATTTAAAAGGAGACAAAGACTACCAATAATCAACTTTAACACAAACCTTATAGAGGACTAATTTAAAAGGAGACAAAGACTACCAATAATCAACTTTAACACAAACCTTATAGAGGACTAATTTAAAAGGAGACAAAGACTACTAATAATCAACTTTAACACAAACCTTATAGAGGACTAATTTAAAAGGAGACAAAGACTACTAATAATCAACTTTAACACAAACCTTATAGAGGACTAATTTAAAAGGAGACAAAGACTACCAATAATCAACTTTAACACAAACCTTATAGAGGACTAATTTAAAAGGAGACAAAGACTACCAATAATCAACTTTAACACAAACCTTATAGAGGACTAATTTAAAAGGAGACAAAGACTACCAATAATCAACTTTAACACAAACCTTATAGAGGACTAATTTGAAAGGAGACAAAGACTACCAATAATCAACTTTAACACAAACATTATAGAGGACTAATTTAAAAGGAGACAAAGACTACCAATAATCAACTTTAACACAAACCTTATAGAGGACTAATTTAAAAGGGGACAAAGACTACTAATAATCAACTTTAACACAAACCTTATAGAGGACTAATTTAAAAGGAGACAAAGACTACTAATAATCAACTTTAACACAAACCTTATAGAGGACTAATTTAAAAGGAGACAAAGACTACCAATAATCAACTTTAACACAAACCTTATAGAGGACTAATTTAAAAGGAGACAAAGACTACCAATAATCAACTTTAACACAAACCTTATAGAGGACTAATTTAAAAGGAGACAAAGACTACCAATAATCAACTTTAACACAAACCTTATAGAGGACTAATTTAAAAGGAGACAAAGACTACCAATAATCAACTTTAACACAAACCTTATAGAGGACTAATTTAAAAGGAGACAAAGACTACTAATAATCAACTTTAACACAAACCTTATAGAGGACTAATTTAAAAGGAGACAAAGACTACCAATAATCAACTTTAACACAAACCTTATAGAGGACTAATTTAAAAGGAGACAAAGACTACTAATAATCAACTTTAACACAAACCTTATAGAGGACTAATTTAAAAGGAGACAAAGACTACCAATAATCAACTTTAACACAAACCTTATAGAGGACTAATTTAAAAGGAGACAAAGACTACCAATAATCAACTTTAACACAAACCTTATAGAGGACTAATTTAAAAGGAGACAAAGACTACTAATAATCAACTTTAACACAAACCTTATAGAGGACTAATTTAAAAGGAGACAAAGACTACCAATAATCAACTTTAACACAAACCTTATAGAGGACTAATTTAAAAGGAGACAAAGACTACTAATAATCAACTTTAACACAAACCTTATAGAGGACTAATTTAAAAGGAGACAAAGACTACCAATAATCAACTTTAACACAAACCTTATAGAGGACTAATTTAAAAGGAGACAAAGACTACCAATAATCAACTTTAACACAAACCTTATAGAGGACTAATTTAAAAGGAGACAAAGACTACCAATAATCAACTTTAACACAAACCTTATAGAGGACTAATTTAAAAGGAGGCAAAGACTACTAATAATCAACTTTAACACAAACCTTATAGAGGACTAATTTAAAAGGAGACAAAGACTACTAATAATCAACTTTAACACAAACCTTATAGAGGACTAATTTAAAAGGAGACAAAGACTACCAATAATCAACTTTAACACAAACCTTATAGAGGACTAATTTAAAAGGAGACAAAGACTACCAATAATCAACTTTAACACAAACCTTATAGAGGACTAATTTAAAAGGAGACAAAGACTACCAATAATCAACTTTAACACAAACCTTATAGAGGACTAATTTAAAAGGAGACAAAGACTACCAATAATCAACTTTAACACAAGCCTTATAGAGGACTAATTTAAAAGGAGACAAAGACTACTAATAATCAACTTTAACACAAACCTTATAGAGGACTAATTTAAAAGGAGACAAAGACTACCAATAATCAACTTTAACACAAACCTTATAGAGGACTAATTTAAAAGGAGACAAAGACTACCAATAATCAACTTTAACACAAACCTTATAGAGGACTAATTTAAAAGGAGACAAAGACTACCAATAATCAACTTTAACACAAACCTTATAGAGGACTAATTTAAAAGGAGACAAAGACTACTAATAATCAACTTTAACACAAACCTTATAGAGGACTAATTTAAAAGGAGACAAAGACTACTAATAATCAACTTTAACACAAACCTTATAGAGGACTAATTTAAAAGGAGACAAAGACTACCAATAATCAACTTTAACACAAACCTTATAGAGGACTAATTTAAAAGGAGACAAAGACTACCAATAATCAACTTTAACACAAACCTTATAGAGGACTAATTTAAAAGGAGACAAAGACTACCAATAATCAACTTTAACACAAACCTTATAGAGGACTAATTTAAAAGGAGACAAAGACTTCTAATAATCTACTTTAACACAAACCTTATAGAGGACTAATTTAAAAGGAGACAAAGACTATCAATAATCAACTTTAACACAAACCTTATAGAGGACTAATTTAAAAGGAGACAAAGACTACCAATAATCAACTTTAACACAAACCTTATAGAGGACTAATTTAAAAGGAGACAAAGACTACTAATAATCAACTTTAACACAAACCTTATAGAGGACTAATTTAAAAGGAGACAAAGACTACCAATAATCAACTTTAACACAAACCTTATAGAGGACTAATTTAAAAGGAGACAAAGACTACCAATAATCAACTTTAACACAAACCGTATAGAGGACTAATTTAAAAGGAGACAAAGACTACTAATAATCAACTTTAACACAAACCTTATAGAGGACTAATTTAAAAGGAGACAAAGACTACCAATAATCAACTTTAACACAAACCTTATAGAGGACTAATTTAAAAGGAGACAAAGACTACCAATAATCAACTTTAACACAAACCTTATAGAGGACTAATTTAAAAGGAGACAAAGACTACTAATAATCAACTTTAACACAAACCTTATAGAGGACTAATTTAAAAGGAGACAAAGACTACCAATAATCAACTTTAACACAAACCTTATAGAGGACTAATTTAAAAGGAGACAAAGACTACCAATAATCAACTTTAACACAAACCTTATAGAGGACTAATTTAAAAGGAGACAAAGACTACCAATAATCAATTTTAACACAAACCTTATAGAGGACTAATTTAAAAGGAGACAAAGACTACTAATAATCAACTTTAACACAAACCTTATAGAGGACTAATTTAAAAGGAGACAAAGACTACCAATAATCAACTTTAACACAAACCTTATAGAGGACTAATTTAAAAGGAGACAAAGACTACTAATAATCAACTTTGACACAAACCTTATAGAGGACTAATTTAAAAGGAGACAAAGACTACCAATAATCAACTTTAACACAAACCTTATAGAGGACTAATTTAAAAGGAGACAAAGACTACCAATAATCAACTTTAACACAAACCTTATAGAGGACTAATTTAAAAGGAGACAAAGACTACTAATAATCAACTTTAACACAAACCTTATAGAGGACTAATTTAAAAGGAGACAAAGACTACCAATAATCAACTTTAACACAAACCTTATAGAGGACTAATTTAAAAGGAGACAAAGACTACTAATAATCAACTTTAACACAAACCTTATTGAGGACTAATTTAAAAGGAGACAAAGACTACCAATAATCAACTTTAACACAAACCTTATAGAGGACTAATTTAAAAGGAGACAAAGACTACCAATAATCAACTTTAACACAAACCTTATAGAGGACTAATTTAAAAGGAGACAAAGACTACTAATAATCAACTTTAACACAAACCTTATAGAGGACTAATTTAAAAGGAGACAAAGACTACTAATAATCAACTTTAACACAAACCTTATAGAGGACTAATTTAAAAGGAGACAAAGACTACCAATAATCAACTTTAACACAAACCTTATAGAGGACTAATTTAAAAGGAGACAAAGACTACCAATAATCAACTTTAACACAAACCTTATAGAGGACTAATTTAAAAGGAGACAAAGACTACCAATAATCAACTTTAACACAAACCTTATAGAGGACTAATTTAAAAGGAGACAAAGACTACCAATAATCAACTTTAACACAAACCTTATAGAGGACTAATTTAAAAGGAGACAAAGACTACTAATAATCAACTTTAACACAAACCTTATAGAGGACTAATTTAAAAGGAGACAAAGACTACTAATAATCAACTTTAACACAAACCTTATAGAGGACTAATTTAAAAGGAGACAAAGACTACCAATAATCAACTTTAACACAAACCTTATAGAGGACTAATTTAAAAGGAGACAAAGACTACCAATAATCAACTTTAACACAAACCTTATAGAGGACTAATTTAAAAGGAGACAAAGACTACCAATAATCAACTTTAACACAAACCTTATAGAGGACTAATTTAAAAGGAGACAAAGACTACCAATAATCAACTTTAACACAAACCTTATAGAGGACTAATTTAAAAGGAGACAAAGACTACCAATAATCAACTTTAACACAAACCTTATAGAGGACTAATTTAAAAGGAGACAAAGACTACTAATAATCAACTTTAACACAAACCTTATAGAGGACTAATTTAAAAGGAGACAAAGACTACTAATTATCAACTTTAACACAAACTTTATAGAGGACTAATTTAAAAGGAGACAAAGACTACTAATAATCAACTTTAACACAAACCTTATAGAGGACTAATTTAAAAGGAGACAAAGACTACCAATAATCAACTTTAACACAAACCTTATAGAGGACTAATTTAAAAGGAGACAAAGACTACCAATAATCAACTTTAACACAAACCTTATAGAGGACTAATTTAAAAGGAGACAAAGACTACTAATAATCAACTTTAACACAAACCTTATAGAGGACTAATTTAAAAGGAGACAAAGACTACCAATAATCAACTTTAACACAAACCTTATAGAGGACTAATTTAAAAGGAGACAAAGACTACCAATAATCAACTTTAACACAAACCTTATAGAGGACTAATTTAAAAGGAGACAAAGACTACCAATAATCAACTTTAACACAAACCTTATAGAGGACTAATTTAAAAGGAGACAAAGACTTCTAATAATCTACTTTAACACAAACCTTATAGAGGACTAATTTAAAAGGAGACAAAGACTATCAATAATCAACTTTAACACAAACCTTATAGAGGACTAATTTAAAAGGAGACAAAGACTACCAATAATCAACTTTAACACAAACCTTATAGAGGACTAATTTAAAAGGAGACAAAGACTACTAATAATCAACTTTAACACAAACCTTATAGAGGACTAATTTAAAAGGAGACAAAGACTACCAATAATCAACTTTAACACAAACCTTATAGAGGACTAATTTAAAAGGAGACAAAGACTACCAATAATCAACTTTAACACAAACCGTATAGAGGACTAATTTAAAAGGAGACAAAGACTACTAATAATCAACTTTAACACAAACCTTATAGAGGACTAATTTAAAAGGAGACAAAGACTACCAATAATCAACTTTAACACAAACCTTATAGAGGACTAATTTAAAAGGAGACAAAGACTACCAATAATCAACTTTAACACAAACCTTATAGAGGACTAATTTAAAAGGAGACAAAGACTACTAATAATCAACTTTAACACAAACCTTATAGAGGACTAATTTAAAAGGAGACAAAGACTACCAATAATCAACTTTAACACAAACCTTATAGAGGACTAATTTAAAAGGAGACAAAGACTACCAATAATCAACTTTAACACAAACCTTATAGAGGACTAATTTAAAAGGAGACAAAGACTACCAATAATCAATTTTAACACAAACCTTATAGAGGACTAATTTAAAAGGAGACAAAGACTACTAATAATCAACTTTAACACAAACCTTATAGAGGACTAATTTAAAAGGAGACAAAGACTACCAATAATCAACTTTAACACAAACCTTATAGAGGACTAATTTAAAAGGAGACAAAGACTACTAATAATCAACTTTGACACAAACCTTATAGAGGACTAATTTAAAAGGAGACAAAGACTACCAATAATCAACTTTAACACAAACCTTATAGAGGACTAATTTAAAAGGAGACAAAGACTACCAATAATCAACTTTAACACAAACCTTATAGAGGACTAATTTAAAAGGAGACAAAGACTACTAATAATCAACTTTAACACAAACCTTATAGAGGACTAATTTAAAAGGAGACAAAGACTACCAATAATCAACTTTAACACAAACCTTATAGAGGACTAATTTAAAAGGAGACAAAGACTACTAATAATCAACTTTAACACAAACCTTATTGAGGACTAATTTAAAAGGAGACAAAGACTACCAATAATCAACTTTAACACAAACCTTATAGAGGACTAATTTAAAAGGAGACAAAGACTACCAATAATCAACTTTAACACAAACCTTATAGAGGACTAATTTAAAAGGAGACAAAGACTACCAATAATCAACTTTAACACAAACCTTATAGAGGACTAATTTAAAAGGAGACAAAGACTACTAATAATCAACTTTAACACAAACCTTATAGAGGACTAATTTAAAAGGAGACAAAGACTACTAATAATCAACTTTAACACAAACCTTATAGAGGACTAATTTAAAAGGAGACAAAGACTACCAATAATCAACTTTAACACAAACCTTATAGAGGACTAATTTAAAAGGAGACAAAGACTACCAATAATCAACTTTAACACAAACCTTATAGAGGACTAATTTAAAAGGAGACAAAGACTACCAATAATCAACTTTAACACAAACCTTATAGAGGACTAATTTAAAAGGAGACAAAGACTACCAATAATCAACTTTAACACAAACCTTATAGAGGACTAATTTAAAAGGAGACAAAGACTACTAATAATCAACTTTAACACAAGCCTTATAGAGGACTAATTTAAAAGGAGACAAAGACTACCAATAATCAACTTTAACACAAATCCTTATAGAGGACTAATTTAAAAGGAGACAAAGACTACCAATAATCAACTTTAACACAAACCTTATAGAGGACTAATTTAAAAGGAGACAAAGACTACTAATAATCAACTTTAACACAAACCTTATAGAGGACTAATTTAAAAGGAGACAAAGACTACTAATTATCAACTTTAACACAAACTTTATAGAGGACTAATTTAAAAGGAGACAAAGACTACTAATAATCAACTTTAACACAAACCTTATAGAGGACTAATTTAAAAGGAGACAAAGACTACCAATAATCAACTTTAACACAAACCTTATAGAGGACTAATTTAAAAGGAGACAAAGACTACCAATAATCAACTTTAACACAAACCTTATAGAGGACTAATTTAAAAGGAGACAAAGACTACTAATAATCAACTTTAACACAAACCTTATAGAGGACTAATTTAAAAGGAGACAAAGACTACCAATAATCAACTTTAACACAAACCTTATAGAGGACTAATTTAAAAGGAGACAAAGACTACCAATAATCAACTTTAACACAAACCTTATAGAGGACTAATTTAAAAGGAGACAAAGACTACCAATAATCAACTTTAACACAAACCTTATAGAGGACTAATTTAAAAGGAGACAAAGACTACTAATAATCAACTTTAACACAAACCTTATAGAGGACTAATTTAAAAGGAGACAAAGACTACTAATAATCAACTTTAACACAAACCTTATAGAGGACTAATTTAAAAGGAGACAAAGACTACTAATAATCAACTTTAACACAAACCTTATAGAGGACTAATCTAAAAGGAGACAAAGACTACCAATAATCAACTTTAACACAAACCTTATAGAGGACTAATTTAAAAGGAGACAAAGACTACCAATAATCAACTTTAACACAAACCTTATAGAGGACTAATTTAAAAGGAGACAAAGACTACTAATAATCAACTTTAACACAAACCTTATAGAGGACTAATTTAAAAGGAGACAAAGACTATCAATAATCAACTTTAACACAAACCTTATAGAGGACTAATTTAAAAGGAGACAAAGACTACCAATAATCAACTTTAACACAAACCTTATAGAGGACTAATTTAAAAGGAGACAAAGACTACTAATAATCAACTTTAACACAAACCTTATAGAGGACTAATTTAAAAGGAGACAAAGACTACCAATAATCAACTTTAACACAAACCTTATAGAGGACTAATTTAAAAGGAGACAAAGACTACCAATAATCAACTTTAACACAAACCTTATAGAGGACTAATTTAAAAGGAGACAAAGACTACCAATAATCAACTTTAACACAAACCTTATAGAGGACTAATTTAAAAGGAGACAAAGACTACTAATAATCAACTTTAACACAAACCTTATAGAGGACTAATTTAAAAGGAGACAAAGACTACCAATAATCAACTTTAACACAAACCTTATAGAGGACTAATTTAAAAGGAGACAAAGACTACTAATAATCAACTTTAACACAAACCTTATAGAGGACTAATTTAAAAGGAGACAAAGACTACCAATAATCAACTTTAACACAAACCTTATAGAGGACTAATTTAAAAGGAGACAAAGACTACTAATAATCAACTTTAACACAAACCTTATAGAGGACTAATTTAAAAGGAGACAAAGACTACCAATAATCAACTTTAACACAAACCTTATAGAGGACTAATTTAAAAGGAGACAAAGACTACCAATAATCAACTTTAACACAAACCTTATAGAGGATTAATTTAAAAGGAGACAAAGACTACTAATAATCAACTTTAACACAAACCTTATAGAGGACTAATTTAAAAGGAGACAAAGACTACTAATAATCAACTTTAACACAAACCTTATAGAGGACTAATTTAAAAGGAGACAAAGACTACCAATAATCAACTTTAACACAAACCTTATAGAGGACTAATTTAAAAGGAGACAAAGACTACTAATAATCAACTTTAACACAAACCTTATAGAGGACTAATTTAAAAGGAGACAAAGACTACCAATAATCAACTTTAACACAAACCTTATAGAGGACTAATTTAAAAGGAGACAAAGACTACCAATAATCAACTTTAACACAAACCTTATAGAGGACTAATTTAAAAGGAGACAAAGACTACTAATAATCAACTTTAACACAAACCTTATAGAGGACTAATTTAAAAGGAGACAAAGACTACTATTAATCAACTTTAACACAAACCTTATAGAGGACTAATTTAAAAGGAGACAAAGACTACCAATAATCAACTTTAACACAAACCTTATAGAGGACTAATTTAAAAGGAGACAAAGACTACTATTAATCAACTTTAACACAAACCTTATAGAGGACTAATTTAAAAGGAGACAAAGACTACCAATAATCAACTTTAACACAAACCTTATAGAGGACTAATTTAAAAGGAGACAAAGACTACCAATAATCAACTTTAACACAAACCTTATAGAGGACTAATTTAAAAGGAGACAAAGACTACCAATAATCAACTTTAACACAAACCTTATAGAGGACTAATTTAAAAGGAGACAAAGACTACTAATAATCAACTTTAACACAAACCTTATAGAGGACTAATTTAAAAGGAGACAAAGACTACCAATAATCAACTTTAACACAAACCTTATAGAGGACTAATTTAAAAGGAGACAAAGACTACCAATAATCAACTTTAACACAAGCCTTATAGAGGACTAATTTAAAAGGAGACAAAGACTACTAATAATCAACTTTAACACAAACCTTATAGAGGACTAATTTAAAAGGAGACAAAGACTACTAATAATCAACTTTAACACAAACCTTATAGAGGACTAATTTAAAAGGAGACAAAGACTACCAATAATCAACTTTAACACAAACCTTATAGAGGACTAATTTAAAAGGAGACAAAGACTACTAATAATCAACTTTAACACAAACCTTATAGAGGACTAATTTAAAAGGAGACAAAGACTACTAATAATCAACTTTAACACAAACCTTATAGAGGACTAATTTAAAAGGAGACAAAGACTACCAATAATCAACTTTAACACAAACCTTATAGAGGACTAATTTAAAAGGAGACAAAGACTACCAATAATCAACTTTAACACAAACCTTATAGAGGACTAATTTAAAAGGAGACAAAGACTACCAATAATCAACTTTAACACAAACCTTATAGAGGACTAATTTAAAAGGAGACAAAGACTACTAATAATCAACTTTAACACAAACCTTATAGAGGACTAATTTAAAAGGAGACAAAGACTACCAATAATCAACTTTAACACAAACCTTATAGAGGACTAATTTAAAAGGAGACAAAGACTACTAATAATCAACTTTAACACAAACCTTATAGAGGACTAATTTAAAAGGAGACAAAGACTACTAATAATCAACTTTAACACAAACCTTATAGAGGACTAATTTAAAAGGAGACAAAGACTACTAATAATCAACTTTAACACAAACCTTATAGAGGACTAATTTAAAAGGAGACAAAGACTACCAATAATCAACTTTAACACAAACCTTATAGAGGACTAATTTAAAAGGAGACAAAGACTACCAATAATCAACTTTAACACAAACCTTATAGAGGACTAATTTAAAAGGAGACAAAGACTACTAATAATCAACTTTAACACAAACCTTATAGAGGACTAATTTAAAAGGAGACAAAGACTACCAATAATCAACTTTAACACAAACCTTATAGAGGACTAATTTAAAAGGAGACAAAGACTACCAATAATCAACTTTAACACAAACCTTATAGAGGACTAATTTAAAAGGAGACAAAGACTACTAATAATCAACTTTAACACAAACCTTATAGAGGACTAATTTAAAAGGAGACAAAGACTACTATTAATCAACTTTAACACAAACCTTATAGAGGACTAATTTAAAAGGAGACAAAGACTACCAATAATCAACTTTAACACAAACCTTATAGAGGACTAATTTAAAAGGAGACAAAGACTACTAATAATCAACTTTAACACAAACCTTATAGAGGACTAATTTAAAAGGAGACAAAGACTACCAATAATCAACTTTAACACAAACCTTATAGAGGACTAATTTAAAAGGAGACAAAGACTACTAATAATCAACTTTAACACAAACCTTATAGAGGACTAATTTAAAAGGAGACAAAGACTACTAATAATCAACTTTAACACAAACCTTATAGAGGACTAATTTAAAAGGAGACAAAGACTACCAATAATCAACTTTAACACAAACCTTATAGAGGACTAATTTAAAAGGAGACAAAGACTACTAATAATCAACTTTAACACAAACCTTATAGAGGACTAATTTAAAAGGAGACAAAGACTACTAATAATCAACTTTAACACAAACCTTATAGAGGACTAATTTAAAAGGAGACAAAGACTACCAATAATCAACTTTAACACAAACCTTATAGAGGACTAATTTAAAAGGAGACAAAGACTACTAATAATCAACTTTAACACAAACCTTATAGAGGACTAATTTAAAAGGAGACAAAGACTACCAATAATCAACTTTAACACAAACCTTATAGAGGACTAATTTAAAAGGAGACAAAGACTACCAATAATCAACTTTAACACAAGCCTTATAGAGGACTAATTTAAAAGGAGACAAAGACTACTAATAATCAACTTTAACACAAACCTTATAGAGGACTAATTTAAAAGGAGACAAAGACTACTAATAATCAACTTTAACACAAGCCTTATAGAGGACTAATTTAAAAGGAGACAAAGACTACCAATAATCAACTTTAACACAAACCTTATAGAGGACTAATTTAAAAGGAGACAAAGACTACTAATAATCAACTTTAACACAAACCTTATAGAGGACTAATTTAAAAGGAGACAAAGACTACTAATAATCAACTTTAACACAAACCTTATAGAGGACTAATTTAAAAGGAGACAAAGACTACCAATAATCAACTTTAACACAAACCTTATAGAGGACTAATTTAAAAGGAGACAAAGACTACCAATAATCAACTTTAACACAAACCTTATAGAGG